>JAUMJK010002225.1:0-53494 GCA_033558105.1 Coccyzus lansbergi | reverse complement strand
GGGATAGCGCTACGCATGCGCAGTGGCTACATTCTAAACGCATCTTGGTACTCCGGTACGCATGCGCAGTGGCAACATTCTAGGGCCAAGGACTCCGGTACGCATGCGCAGTAGCTACATTCTAGGCCCAAGGACTCCGTCACGCGTGCGCAGTGGCTACATTCTAGGCCCAAGGACTCGACACGCATGCGCAGTGACAACATTCCGGGCAACCAAGGACTCTGACACGCATGCGCAGTCGCTACATTCTAGGCACGTCCAAGTACTCCGGCACGCATGCGCACTTGTGGGCTGCTCAGTGCTGCCACCTCGTGGCCGTTGAGCGGTACCGCAGCCCGGGGCGCGGGCGGGACGGGACGACCCCCAGGGGCGGGCGAGCCGGGACGGGAGGGGCGGAGTTGGGCCGTTCTTGGGGCGGCTTGGATCCTCGCGCAGCCTTTCGGGACTGCTCTGCTCTTCGCTGCCCTTCGGCCAACGGGTGCTGGAGCTGGGAGAGGGGCAGCGACCCTCGTGCGCCCCCAGGGCCCCAGCGTGAGCGGCTCGAGCGGGGCTGGGCTCGGGTGAGTGAGAGGCGCCCGGAGAGGCTCCATGGGGGTTGGGGGGGAGCTGTGTGTGTCCGGCGGCGCCGCTCGGGGCTCGCTGTCCGTGAGCCGCGCTCCGCCCGGGGCCGGGATGTGTTTGGCTGCCCCCGAGGCTCGGGCTGAGGGGCGGTCGGGGCTGTGTCTGCGCTCGGCTGCAGCCCTGGGGGGGAAATTCCCGCTTGGGAGGGGGAGGAAGGAGGCGGGGAAGGGCAGGAGGGGTGGGAGGGGGAAAGCAGGGGGGAGCAGGGGGCAAGATGGGAGGAGAAGCGGGGAAGGAGCGGAAAGGGAGGTTTGGAAAGCACTTTAGTGTTGTCTCTCTAGAGACAGCAAGAGGGAGACGGGGTGGTCCCTTTTTTGGGGTGTTGGGCGCGGTGGCAAGAGCTGCAGGGGCAGGGGGGGTTCATTTCAAGCAGGGTTACTTGGAGTATTTTGCCCTAACAGCTCCTTCCTTTTGCTTTGATAGCCTTAAGCTCGATCATGGTGAGGATGTGGGTTAAAATCAGAGGAGCCCCCAAGAAGGTGGATGTTGTGATGGAGTCTGTTACAGACCACCCAGACAAGGAGAAGCAGCTGGTGAGCTCTTCTCTAAGCAACTGGGGATCGTCTCAAGGTCGCTACCTCTTGTCCTCGTGGCAGACTTCAATCTTCTGGATATCTGCTCTAAGTACAATAGAGCGGAGACGAAACAGTCTAGGAGGTTCCTGGAGTGCGTGGAAAACAACTTCCTCCTGCAACTGGTGAGTGAGCCGAGAAGGGAAAGTGTCCTCCTGGACCTGCTGTTTGTGAACAGAGAAGGTCTTTTGGGGAACGTGGTTGTAGGAGTTCGCCTGGGACAAAGCGATCACGAGATGATGGGGTTTTCTGTTCTAGGTGAGGTGAGGAGGGGGATTAGCAGGACGGTCACATTAAATTTTCAGAGGGCAGACTTTGGGCTGTTCAGAAGGCTGGTTGGCAAAGTCCTGTGGGAGATAGTTCTTAAGGACGAGGGCTGGGAGCTCTTCAAAAAGGAGATCCTAACAGCTCAGGAGAAAGCCCTCCCCATATTCCAGAAAAGGAGCCGTCGAGGGAGAAAAACAGCTTGTTTGAGTAGGGAGATCTTGAGAGACATCAAAAAGAGGAGGAGGGTCTATGAGCTTTGGAAGAAGGGGCAGGCACCTTGGGTGACACACAGGGAGGAAGTGAGATCGTGCAGAGAACAAATGAGGAGGGCTGAGGCCCAAGGAGAAATCAAATTGGCTAAGTCTGTGAAAGATAAAAAAAAAATCTTTCTTGATAATAAAAGGAGGAGTAGGGAGAATGTTCAGTTCCTATTGGATGCATAAGTAACAACAGTGACCGAGGGCAGGGCTGAGGTGCTTAATGCCTTCTTTGCCTCAGTCTTTAATAGTAAGGATGGTTGTTCCCTCTGTGTACAAAGCCAGGAGTGAGAGGAGCAGAATGAGGCTTCCATGATCCAAGAGGAGGTGGTCAGAGACTCCCCACTAAGCTGGGGAGGAGCGTGGACCTGCTGGAGGGTCGGGAGGCTCCAAAGTGATCTGAACAGGCTGGATCCATGGGCTGAGACCATAAGGTTTATCAAGGCCAAATACCGGATCCTGCACTTGAGGCACAACAACCCTGTGCAGAGCTACAGACTAGGAGAAGTCTGGCTGGAAAGCTGCCCAGAGGAGAGGGACTTGGGGGTGTTGGTTGACAGCGACTGACCATGAGCCAGCAGTGTGTCCAGGTGGCCAAGAAGGCCCATGGCATCTTGGCTTGGTTCAGGAACAGCAGGTCCAGGGAGGTTATTTTCCCTCTGGAGTTGGCACTGCGGAGACCACTTCTGGAATCCTGTGTTCAGTTGTGGGCCCCTCAGCACAAGAAGGATATTGAGGCTCTGGAGCGAGTCCAGAGAAGAGCAATGAAGATGGTGAAGGGGCTGGAGAACAGGCCTTATGAGGAGCGGCTGAGAGAGCTGGGGTTGTTTATCCTGGAGAAGAGGAGGCTGAGGGGAGGCCTCATTGCTCTCTGCGACTACCTGAGAGGAGGTTGTGGGGAGGAGGGAGTTGGGCCCTTCTCCCAAGTGACGGGGGACAGGACAAGAGGGAACGGCCTCAAATTCCACCAGGGGAGGTTCAGGGTGGACATCAGGAGAAAATTGTTGACAGAAATGGTCATTGGTCAGTGTCAGAGGCTGCTCAGGGAGGGAGTTGAGTCCCCTTCCCTAGAGGGGTTTAAGGGACGGGTGGATGAGGTGCTGAGGTGCATGGGTTAATGATTGATGGGAATGGTTGGACTTGATGATCCAGTGGGTCTTTTCCAACCTACTGATTCTTTTTTCTTTATCAGCAGAGACAATCTGGCAGAAGTATTGATGATGAAAGAGCCCCCGTGGGATCCCGACGCCTCCTCAGGGAGAAGGGTGGAAGCGACATGGCAATGCCCTCCAGGCCAGTAGCTGTCGGGTACGTGTCTTTCTTGGGACTCACTCCTCTTTGCTAATCGCCATCAATCGTGTTGATGACACAAGGCAGAGCATTCTGCACTTTGGGTTAATATATGACGGCATCACGTTTAGTGAATGCTGGATTGAGACAGCCATACTAGAGTGCCAGGGCCTTCACCAGCTGGACCTGTGCACGCCACACACCATGAACGTGCACACACCAGGCCCACACCACACACATGCATTTCACTCCCCCATGTACATTGTGCTGTCCCCACGCACACTGACCTTCCTTGCCCTTCGTCGCCCTGCACTGACCTTCCTTGCAGTCCCTTGTTGGTTCACTCACCAGCTGTGTGAGGAAATTTTCTTCCGCACACTTCTGAAACCTCTGGGACGGGTTCCTTTCTGCTGTGTTATACTCCCAGCCAATATCTGGGAAATTGAAGTCTCCCAGGAGGACTAGAGGTAGTCACGATCTTGAGACTACTCTCAGTTGTTTGTAGAAGAGCTCGGGCTTCTCGCTGCCTCCTCAGTGTCTGTCCTCTGCTTCAAGTGTGGCTGAACTGGTGCCTCAAGAGGTCGTGGTTTGGGCAAGAGCAGCCACTAAAATATTTCTCCCGTTAGCTCAAGTGCTAAGGTATCCTGCCTCCCTCGAGGAAAGCCTCTGTTCGGAGAACTCGGTCGCTTTCCTCCTTCCGACTGCCTCAGAGTGGCAGGGAGAGCCAGGGGAGCTCTGCCGGGTCCCGTGGCTCGGGCCAGTCTGGCACAGCTGAGAGCTTGCTGGGTGTTGGGGTGTCACTGGTAGCGGTGAGGGCTACATGGGAGGGCGGTGGCTCATTTAAAGCAGGGTTACTTGGAGTGTTTTGTCCTAACAACTCCTTTTGCTTTGTCAGCAGAGAGAATCTGATGGGAGTATTGTCGACAAGAGCCCCTGCGGGATCCTGAGCCCTGCACAGGGAGAGGGGGAGAAGCAATGTGGCGGTGCCCTGCAGACCAGCAGCATTCAGGTACGTGGCTTTCTCGGGACTTGTCTTTGCTAATCACTGTTGATCAAGTTTTCGGCATGAGCCGGAGCATTATCTGCTCAGGGTTAGCACACGATGGCATCGCGTTTAGCGAATGCCTGATTGAGACAGCAATACTAGGGTGCCATGGGCTTGGCCAGACAGACATGTGCATGCCACATGCCATAAACATGCCACACACACACTAGACGCATGCCCCACATGCACTGCCCTCATGCACACACCGTGTACATGCTAGGCTCACACCACAACTCATGCACATCTCGTGCACACACCTTGCACCTGCAAGCAACGTGCCACACACTCCGTGCACACGTTACGTACGTGCCTTTTACCCACCGTCCACACATCATAACCATGCTAGCACACACCATGAAGATGACACACCACACATGCACATACCACGCACATACCTTGCACTTGCAAGCAACATGTCAAACATGCCATGTGCATGTTATGTATGTGCTGTGTACACATCATCCACGTGTATTGCACACGCTAGCACATGCCATTAAGATGACGCACAAGCCATGCACATACCACGCACATGCCATGCATACCCCACTGCGCCTGTGCACACGCTGTGCACGTGCTAGGCTAATGCCACAACAACCCCATCCGCATGACATGCACATGCCTTGCACACATGAGCAACATGTCACCCATGCCACACATGCCATGTGCTTGTTATGTCTGTGCCTCGTACATGCTTACACACACCACAGACACGGTAGCACGCTGCCCTCCCGCTGGCTGCTGCCAATGGGATGCAGGCTGGGACTGGGAGAGGGACAGTGCCCCGTGTCCCTGCCGTCACCCCGAACCCCTCCTGTCCCTGCCCGGGGTGCCGTGCGGGGCTGGGGGGAGGGCAGGGGATACACAGCTTTTCCTCTTATGTCTGCTCACTGTTTTATTTTCTCTCTGACAGCTTTATTGGACTGGAGTTTTAGCCTCGTGACTGTGCATCAGAGGTGGCTGAACGTGACAGGAAGACTGCTGGGAAAATGGCAAGAAGAGGATGGAGAAGAAAGAGTGGAACAGCCCTTTAGAGTTTGCTGCTGGTCCTGCTGCTGAGAAATGGGAGTGTGTCTGAATTTGCTATAGTGTGAGACAGATGAAAGAAGTTTAATAAAAGCTCAGTTCTATCTAAATGTTAGATGGGCCTCTGCTTATGTAAAGCATATTGTATGTAACTGTTACCAATACACTTCAACGCACTGTGTCTCAGGAGCTAGAACGTGGAAGGAATCTTTTAATCTGTACAGTTTTTTAACAATGATAATTGACATTTAGTGGCTTAATAACATATATAATTTTATATCATTTCAGCCACGCCTGGCTGTCATACACTGACCATTCAGTAAGCCACCGACATTTTATATTTAGGAGTAACTTCTTACCCATCCTGAGTGAGATGCTGTAGTTTTGGTGTTAAAAGGGTGGGTCTTGTTCAGAAACCTCTGAAGGTAATAGTTGGGTTGGTTAAGTCTGTGCCACACCCGTGGTCAGCAATTAGGTACAGGTGAAGGTTTTGCCCCTTAAAAGGCCTCTTGGTTTCGAGCTGGCTCTCACCTGCAGCTGGAGCAGTCAGTGAAGGAAGGGGCTGCAGAATCCTGCCTTTCTTCCTTTCTGCGCTGGGTTTGGAACAGTCGTGTGGTTTTCTTCGTGGTGCATTTGAGCCACTGTCATGGTCTCTTCTGTGAGATTCAGGTAATGATTTTGCTTGTGGATTTGCTTTTTAGTCTTAGAGTAAAATTGGTTGGCAGTAAGGTAGCTTCAGAGAAATGTTACCACAAACATTTGCAGCCAATGTTGTCTTTCTTTGTTCCTGTATTATTAGTAGAAATAGGGATTTTTTTTCTTTAGGTTTTTTTTTTTTTCTTTCAATCTCCTGGGGCCCTAAGGATTTAGGCTCAGCCAGTGTAGTTCTAGTGATAGCTGTTACTGGTTTTCCCAGAGGTGGTTTGTTTAATGTGGGGTTTGTGTCATAAGCAGTTGAAAATTGTATTTGCCCAGAACTTTTTGATGAAGCGCCCAAGAAAACTGTTAGCTTGCCTGTATTGCCAGGATTTTTTTTTTTCTTAATCTACATCAGTACCAGAGGACACAGAGGAGGTAAATATGAGAGCAGTATGAAAAACACTTCTAGGGGACAGTTAGTAAACTATTCACCAGTAGGGCTGTGACAACTGTACCAGGCAAGTTATTGGAAATGGTAACGAAGAACAGAGTTAGAGGTTATGGATGAGTGTGGTGTTTGGGGGTAATCCTACTGCATGGATCTGTTAGAGTTTTTTGAGGAAAGCTGCAATTGTGTAAATTAGGATAATTTGGTTGATGCTGCTTTATCTACTGTTTAGATGATGCTTTCTCAAGAGCAGGAAGAAATAGCTACTCCTATACACTAGCTAAAACTACGTATGGAGCTTTTTTGTCCCAGGTGGAACTGCTGAGTTCTGTTGACTTACTGAATGGGAGTGTTGGGGGGGGTGGGGGTTGAATTTTTTGAGGAAATCTGCAATCGTGTAAATTAGGATAATTTGGTTGATGCTGCTTTATCTACTGTTTAGATGATGTTTTCTCAAGAGCAGGAAGAAATAGCTATTCCTATACACTAGCTAAAACTACGTATGGAGCTTTTTTGTCCCAGGTGGAACTGCTGAGTTCTGTTGACTTACTGAATGGGAGTGTTGGGGGAGGAGGGGGTTGAATTTGTGCCCTCTTTTGTGCTTTTCTGTTGGTGTTTAACTCCTGCTCAGAATTGAAAATGTTTTGAGTAGAGAGAACGTAAGAGGTTTTACATGTAGTGCCTACTTCTACAAGAATTGTACTGTTATATATTTAGAAATTGTTTTCATTTCTGTGGTGGCTGTTCCAAGTAGTTTTATGTAGAAAGCCTTGTTTAAAAAGCAACGACTAGTGAGCTCTGGCAGGGGGGTTAAGGTTGTTCGGGCAGGGTAAATGAACGTGGTCCAGAAACACTGCTTTTTGGTCAAGTGAGTAAAATAGAAACTGAACGATGCTCTTGCTTGCCAAGCTGTGTGCGGCTCTGTGTTCCGTCGTGGAATTTCCTGTTGTGTGTTTTCAGTTTAGGAAAACAGATAATTTGGTTTACGCTTTGATTGAAATACTTTGTTGCACTGCTTTTCTGATAGTACTCTCGGGATAACAATCGTGAGGGTTTTTTTTTTTTTCATATTTTATGTATTTTATTACATGATATTTCGGACTGCAGTGCCTAACAAAACTGCTACAATTTTACTGTAAACAGCTCAGCCCTAACTCGGCCTCTGCCATTTCTAGAAGTTGTTCCAAAACCATCACGTGGCTTGGCCCAGTTAAATACAATTAGCAATCTCTATTCTGTAAAGGTACTTAATGGAGCCATTGTGCAGGGTGAACTGGTTTTCACATTGGGATGCAGTGAGGTTTATACAAGTTAAGGTCAGGGTCAGGGGTCGGGGTTGTGGTCAGCGTTGGAGTCAGGGGTCGGTGCCAGGGTAAGGGTCACGGTTGGGGTCAGGAGTCAGGGCCGAGGTCAGTATTTGGGTCAAGGTCAGGGGTTGGGGTCAGCGTCAGGATCAGCATTGGGGTCAGGGTCGGTGTTGTGGTCAGCATCGATGTTAGGGTCAGGGGTCGGGATCGGGGTCAGGGTCACTGTCAGGGTTGGGGTCAGCGATCAGAGTCAGGGATGGGGTTAGGGTCAGTGTTGGGGTCAAGGTCGGGATAAGGGTCAGAGTCATGGTCAGCATCTGAGAAACAGATAATTTGGTTTACGCTTTGATTGAAATACTTTGCTGCACTGCTTTTCTGATAGTACTCTCAGGATAACAATCGTGAGGGTTTGTTTTTTTCATATTTTATGTATTTTATTACATGATATTTCAGACTGCAGTGCCTAACAAAACTGCTACAATTTTACTGTAAATGTATCTCAGCCCTAACTCGGCCTCTGCCATTTCTAGAAGTTGTTCCAAAACCATCACGTGGCTTGGCCCAGTTAAATACAATTAGCAATCTCTATTCTGTAAAGGTACTTAATGGAGCCATTGTGCAGGGTGAACTGGTTTTCACATTGGGATGTAGTGAGGTTTATGCAAGTTAGCGCAGAGGTCACTGTCAGCCCTGTCCACATTGTGTGTGTTTCAGCTGGAGTTGCTGCGTATTGCTTGGGAAACACCCTCGGTTTGTTTCTGGCTTCTGCAGTACCTCCTCACGTAAAATTTCATGCAGGGAGTAACTGAAACAATTGTATAACTGGAGGGTATGGATAATGCAAGTGCCTTCCTATGGAGCTAGGGAACTCCCTCTGTTAAACAGGCTCTGCTTTCCTCCCCTCCACGGTGGGCAGGGCTTGCTACTGTGCCCGACTCTTTTATTGATGTGAGGCCAGAGAATATCATAAGATCAGAAAGCGACTGTCTGCAGCAGCAAGAATGGTAATTAAGACCTGATATTGATCATCTACCCCTGTCTTGCATATTTAGTCACTGAGGAAATGCCAATCCAAAAATTCCTACTTGCTGGTCCATAGGAAGAAGAATATTTTCTCTGTAATGATGACCCATTGGGGTTGTTTAGCCTGGAGAAGAGGAGGCTGAGGGGAGACCTCATTACTCTCTACAAGTACCTGAAAGGAGGTTGTAGAGAGGAGGGAGCTGGCCTCTTCTTCCAAGTGACAGGGCACAGGACAAAAGTGGATGGCCTCAAGCTCCGCCAGGGGAGATTTAGGCTGGAGATTAGGAGGAAGTTTTTCACACAGAGGGTCATTGGGCATTGGAATAGGCTGCCCAGGGAGGTGGTTGATTCCCCTTCCCTGGAGGTGTTTAAGGCACAGGTAGATGAGGTCCTGAGGGACATGGTTTAGTGTTTGATAGGAATGGTTGGACTGGATGATCCGATGGGTCCCTTCCAACCTGGTTGTTCTATGATTCTATGAAATTGTTAAGTCTTGAATCCAGTGGCTGTATTAATATCAAGTTCATGCTCTTCATTGAATTTTAAGGCAGAGAGTCTGGAATCCATTCAAACAGGTGGGAGGGGAAGGAGCCCTCTGTCTGACCAAATATATGCATCTCCATGATCTAGGCATGTTTCAAACTCCTTTCACACTCAAAGTGCATAAAGGCTCCGTGCATTTCGTAACATTTCTCAATGTCCCTTTTATCGGTACAGCTTTTTACTGTTTGAGCATTTGTTAGTTTGGCTTAAATTGCAGGCATTTAAAGGGCTTAGGTCGGAAGTTCTCTTTGGAAAGCTCAGTGTAGGGCATCCTATAGTCCTGTAAGTGCAGTACAGCTCAAAGTAATAATTATGAGTGATGAATGCCTTACAAGGCAGTCATTCTGATGGTGCTTTCCTGTCGCTGGAATGCCATTCGCCTTTGGCTTAGGTAAGCAAAGTCCCAACGGTGACGTGCTTTTGTCTTTCTCACGAAGTGCCATCTTGAAAATGAATCAATCTCTTCAAATCAGGCATGCTCAAAAATTAATCTTGAGAGGGAAAACCATCTACTGCTATTGATGTTGTTTATGAAATGTTTATGATGCTGAAAAGGCAGCAGCCACGAGCATTAGTCATACCTGAATATTCTAAGCAGTCACTATGGAAGCTTAAAATATTTGAATGTATAAAAGTAGTAGGAGCCACTGGGAAACATCTATTCTTTTATTGTGTATTTAGATTTGTAAAACTTGTTTTAGGGATTAAATGATTGTGTACAGTTCAATAGCTCTTACTCTTATAATGACTTTTTAATGGTGCAAGGTTATAGCCCGTGTGATTTAAAGAAAGGAGAGGGGAGGGAGACTACATCCACAAAACCCCTAGCGGTGAAACACGAACCCATTAAAACGATTTTTGTGAATTAGTCATTTCTGCAGTGCTTTTTGCGATGGTACTACTCTAAGGAATGTCATTAATATTATTCCACAGGGAATTAAAGGTCCATCTGATTATTTCTGACCCGATGAACTGTTTTCTGAAGCAATGGTCACTCAGGGGTCGGGGTTCACAACTTGAAATATGTTAGTAACTCCAATTCAAAGACAGACTTTATGGCTGTGCACTTCTATCCGTATAGAATGTTTTTTTAAACAAAATACTCGCAAATATGGTGGCTTAACTCTAGCGTGACTAATTGCAGTGAGGAATATGATCTTGCAATTTCAGTCATGGTATTGCTTGTTTAAAAAAAAACAATGACGTCACCATCAAATAAACATTTTCTGTCTTCCGTCTGTACTTTCGATGTCTTTATTTTTACTCTTTAACTTATTTCAACATAGAAAAAACCCCACTTAAGCACTTAAGAAAAACAAATAAAAAGCTTATTTCAAAGGAAAGTCTCATCTGACTTGCAGGCTTCAAAATTCATTACTGTTTTTTTCCTCATTACTGACATAATGAAAATAAAATAATTGAATTCATATCATAGAATCATTTGGTTGGAAAAAACCTTTGAGATCAGAGTCAAAAGATGAGGAGGCTGAGGTGCTCAACAACTTTTTTGCCTCAGTCTTCACTGACAAACGTGCTATATATATATATATGCGCATATATATATATACACGTGTATATATATACATATATATAAACTGTGTCAAAGTCTTTACTGAAGTCCAGGAAGATCCATCCACAGCCTTTCCCTCGTCCAGTAGTTGAGTTACTTTATCAGAAAAGGTGATCAGGTTTGTTAGGCAAGACCTGCCTTTTGTGAACCCGTGTTGTATGGAACTTACTGATATGCTGCTTAAAATTGTGTCTCAGAGAGTAAAATATTCACTGTACTCTGGACAGTTTTTAACAAGGATTATTGATACTTAATGGGTAAATAATGTATATGCAGATAACTTATATAATTTTAATCAAGCCTGGCTGTGCTACTTACATAAAAACTTTCATTAAACCACTAACACATTACACTTAAGTTTGCCAGTGACAGCAGAGAGCTTGGCTCTCTCCTTCCACTGCGCGTGCGGCACCCGGGCTGCAGTACCGAGTTTCGGTCACCCGGTGGCAGCAGAGAGCATCGCGTTAATCGATACGCTCTGCAGTACCGCGATTGTACCACCGAGTGGCAGCAGAGAGACGAGGTAATCAATTCGGGCTGCGCTTTCCTCCGTCTGTTTTTCCTTCTCTGTCCTTCAAATAGCAACACAGTTTCTCCCAGCATTCTGCTTCAGAAACAGTCACCTCTGGATAGGTGCACACTCTCCTGGGTGGAAAACTGGTTGGCTGGAGGGCCCAGAGAGCGGTGGGAAATGGTGTTAAATGCAGCTGGAGGCCAGTGACTAGTGGTGTTCCCCAGGGCTCAGTGCTGGGTCCAGCACTGGTCAGTGTCTTCATCAATGACCTGGATGTAGGCATTGAGCGCACCCTTAGTAAGTTTGAGGACAACACTTAGCTGGGGAAAAGCGTGGATCTGCTGGAGGGTAGGGAGGCCCCAAAGGGATCTGAAGTGGCTGGACCACTGGGCAGAGTCATAGAATCATAGAAAAACCAGGTTGGAAGAGACACACAGGATTGAGTCCAGCTGTTCCTATCAAACACTAAACCATGCCCCTCGGCACCTGGTCCACCCGAGCCTTAAACACCTCCTGGGAAGGTGAATCAACCACCTCCCCGGGCAGCCTGTTCCAGTGCCCAGTGACCCTTTCTGTGAAATTTTTTTTCCTTAGGTCGAGCCTAAATCTCCTCTGGCAGAGCTTGAGGCCATTCCCTCATGTCCTGTCCCCTGCCACTTGGGAGAAGAGGCCAGCTGCCAGCTCCACAACTTCCTTTTAGTTAATTGTAGAAAGCAATGAGATCTCCCCTCAGCCTCCTCTTCTCCAGGCTAAACAACTCCAACTCTCTCAGCTGTTCTTTACAAGGCCTGTTTTCCAGCACCTTCACTAGCTTTGTTGCTCTTCTCTGGACTCACTCCAGAGCCTCAACATCCTTCTTGTGCTGAGGGGCCCACAACTGAACACAGGATTCGAGGAGCGGTCTCACCATTGCTGAGTACAGAGGAAGAATTACCTCCCTGGAGTCCAATGGCATGAGGTTTAACAAGGCCAAATGCCAGGTCCTGCTTCTATGATTCTATGCATTACATAATCATATTCTCATGCACCATTTAGATAGAATTGACCATTGATTAAGCGCCTTTGATATGTCTCATACAGTAGCAAAGTCACAGAGACTGCTGTTTTTCAGCAACCAACGAATCAGCGAACTCTAAAGGGCATTTTCCACTTTTTGTTATTGATCCTCTTCTTGCCCTTCTCCCAACAACCTTACCATTGCATGCAGCCACATCTTTTGTGTAGTCATCAGGCTAAAATGTCCAGGCTGAGAAGCTAACCGTAATAGCAGACCCCGGACATAAGAGGAAAGGCTCTGAAACTCCTGTATTTACATCAAGGGCAGAGACAGCCTGTGCTTCTATCAGCTGAGTTGCGGCCCTTCCTCTCACAGAACTAACTCGATACGATTGCTGCCGCAGTATCATTAATCAGGCTCCAGCGTCAGGGGCCCATGAATCCCAGGCACGTACAGAAAGCAAGTCAGCTCAGGTCCCGTGCCTCTGAGTTACAGAGAAACAGCAAGAGGAGTAAAGGAGAGCATCAAGATACACAGTGAATGTAAAAGCCGGAACAGCAACAGTGAGCAATATAAAGGGATAGGGAAAGAAAAGGAGAGATGGAAAGAGAGAAAAAAAAGAAAGAAAAGCAAAGCATTTTCAGGTGCAGAGAAAGAACAAACTGCAAGGATCAAGCCAGTGAAATTGTGGGGGAAAAGAATGAGAAATACAGAATAGGACAAAGATGGAAAAGAAAAAAAAAGCACAGGCAGAGAACAGATTCCGAAGACTGGGAAAAAGAGAGGAAAGAGCACAGAGAAATAAAAGGGCAGGGTTATACGGATCCCAGGAGACAAAAATTGTAGCAGCACAATAAATGAAAGGAACCAAAAAGTCTACCTTTAAAATGTTTGCTATCCAGTCCCACCACTGTCGCAACAAGCAGCAGTGCAGTGAAAGCACACTTACTATTATTTCTCTTAAGGATGCTTTCAGGCATAATAACAGCAGGGCTCTTGCCGAGAATGTAGAGTAGAGTCAATCAAACACAGCTGCTCCCCAGACCATATTTATACCTTTGAGAGAGTTCGCCCCACCCTATTCACAGGTGATGTGTGTGAAGGCCCAGAGTGTATATAAGCCCCAGGCCTTGTCTGGGGAGGCCATTAAGCCTCTGGTTTCCTTTGAGGTTGGAGCTCTGCTGCTGTTTTAACTCCGTGTGTCTGATGAGGGCATGCTGGAATGGTAAGGTGGTTTTTTTTTTTTTTATCAGTACTTTGTCTATGGGTCAACTTGTTGCTGTTTTTCATTCTGGGCAGGGGGGTGGGGGATGGCGATGCATTCATCCTAGAGTCTCTACAGTTTGTTGCTGGCACCATATGGGGAATAAAAATTTATGTTAGCTAGGGCACTGCTTTTCTTGAATTGAGCTCCTAAAGCCTGGAGCGGTCTCATGTTTTGATGCTGTGCTTTTCTGTTTCTTTTTTTCTTGTGGATACTGAAGAGGAATCCAGTGACTGAAGGATTATTTCCATTAGTGGACCTGACTTAAGCAGCTTTGGCCAAGGAGAGCTTCAGCGGTGACCTTCTGAAAGCTAAGTTGAGGGAACAGAGTTGATAAGCGGGAGGTGGCTCGGGGTTAGCACGGAGTGGTTTTGAAGGTAGCCTGGGGGAGAGGTCTGTGCAGGGAGAGATCTCTTTTTGGGTGGGTGAAGGCAGAGGGGCCTACTTTTCAGCCCAAAGCCTGCACGGGCAGGGCAGTTCCAGCTTCTATGTGGTGTTGTCTAGTTTGTGCAGTCACCGTGCTGTGTCTGAAATATTCTGCAGGTCTTGAAGTCCTCTTGATCCTTATTCTCAGACTTGGTCCGTGCATCCTCAGCATCTTTAGGTCTTTAAAAGGGGCATCTTGCCCGTTAATCTCACCCGTTGCGTCCACATCTCTTTGGAACCATGTACGGTTCTTTGCTCATTCAGGGCTGCCGTAGGTTCTCCCTCGGAGCCCTGTCCTTTGCCTTGCCCATTGGCACGCGTGGTCCCAGGAGTCCTCCTCGTTGCCGTGACTTTTCTTTTGTTCCCATTTCACAGTGTTAGTCTTGTGTGTTTTGGTGCTCGGGGCGTCTTTGTGTCTGGTTGGAGCTGCTCTGCCCGGTGCTTGGAGGAGGCGATAGGAGTCAGCAGAAGTAATGTGGCCTGATTCTGGGCTTAACATTTTGACGTGACTAGAAGTTGCAGTCTAGGGCAGCCTGTTACATGGCAGAATGAGCAGCCCTCGGTGTGGTGGGTGAGGAGGGTATTTTCTGCTAGTCTCTGAAGCCACGGAGGGTGGTAACCAAAACAGCGTGGGAGAATCCATTGGAGTGGTAGCGAAGGGGGTCGAATGCTGAGAAGGTGGCAATTAACATTTGGGTTTGGTTGCGGACTAGCTTTGGTTGGCTGTAATGCGCAGTCGGGTCCATCTGAGTAAAAGCAGGGCAGAGGCTTGGAATACTTTGGTCATTGCTGAGTATCAGGGTGACTGCTTTGCTGTTGTGTTTTTCAGATGTAGAAGGCTGACCTGTGAGCGGATGGGCACGGATGGAGTTGCGTGCAGGTAGAGTGTCAGAGCGAGGTGGGTCTGCTGTGGTTGTCGGTGGGAAGATGTGACCAGAAGATGTGACTATACAACTAGATAATGGGTTTTGGTTTTGCTTTGAAGGCACGCCGCAATGGGCATAGCAAGAGAGTCGGAGGAGCTGGCTTGGATGAGGAGAGCACAGGTGAGTTGCATGAAGCAGCAGTAGTTGTTCATATGTCCTCCAGTCTCTGATGTCCTTTACTGCTTGTGGTTTACAGGTGGAGCACATCCTCGACATGGCAGCCCAAGATGATGGTGGCCAGGTGTGTGAGCAGTCAAGGTAATGTAGGGAGAGTTGGGATTTGCCGGGGGCTGCCTGTCTATTTGGGTTATATCCAGGCATGTATTTTCTTGCAGGTTTATCAGGCGGATTCAGAGGGGCCAAGCTTTGTGTCAGCAGCTGGAGCGAGAAGGTGAGGTGGTTGTCTGAATTGGTGCCTAAGAGCCCAGTACTATGTAGCCACTCAGCCTTGCGTTTCTGGTTCTGGCACGTGCTGTTCGGGGAGACTCTGGAAAAAGGGTGAGCGTCTGAGGGGAGACTGGTTTGTTGTGAGCAGGTGCATGGGACTGTATATTTCTCATCGGCACAAAAGCTATTTTGCCTCTTGGAACTGCAGGTGCCCCGGGCCGTGACAGCTGCCCATCCTGATGTTTGAGCGAGCAAAGGGCAGGTGAGCAGCATGCAAGTTTTGCAGTGGGTGAGGTGGCAAAGTACAACATGTTGTCAGCGAGAAGTGTGGTGTTGATGGTTGGCACTATGTCTTCCTATGTGTTTTTCCTCTTGCAGATGCTGAAGAGGAACCCGGTGACCGCAGGATTATTTCCACTAGCGGATGTGATTTGAACTGTTTTGGCTGACGAGGTCTTCATTCGTGGCCGTCTGAAAGCTAAGTTGAGGGAGCAGAGTTGGGAAGCGGGAGGCAGTTTGGGGATAGTGGGGATGGGTTTTGAAGGTAGCGTAGGGGAAAGGTCTGTGCGGGGAGAGTCTTTTTGAGGTTAGTGAAGGCAGAGGAGCCTACTTGTCAGCCGAAACGCTGCACGGGCAGGGCAGATCCAGCTTCTATCTGGTGTTGTCTAGTTTGTGTAGTCACCATGCATGCTGTGTCTGAGATGTTCTGCAGGTTTTGAAGTCCTCTTGATCCATGTTCCGGTACTTGTTCTGTGCATCCCCTGCATATTTAGGCCTTTAAAAGGCTCACCTTGCCCCGCCGTTCACATATATTTGGAACCAGGCGTGGTTCTTTGTTTATTCAGGGCTGCCGTAGGTTCTCCCTTGGAACCCTGTCCTTTGCCTTACCCACTGGCATGCGTGGTCCCAGGAGTCCTTCTTGTTGCCATAACTGTTGTCCCCAGATCACAGTGTAGGTCTTCTATGTTTTGGTGTGCTGGGTGTCTTTGTTTGGTTGGAGCTGCGCTGCCCAGTGCGTAGAGGAGGCAGTAAGAGTCAGTAGAGGTACTCTGGCCCGATTCTGTTCTTGTTGTTTTGATGTGACTAGACATTGCAGTCTAGAGCTGTCTGTTATTTGGCAGAATGAGCAGCCGTAGGTATGGTGGGAGAGGAGGGTAGTTTCTGCTAGTCTCTGGAGCCACAGAGGGGACAACCAAAACAGTGTGGGAGAAGCCATTGGAGACGTAGCAAAGGGGTTTGAATGTCAAGGGAGAGGCAATTAATATCTGGGTTTGGTTATGGACTAGCTTTGCTTGGTTGCAATGCGCAGTCGGGGCCGTCTGAGTAAAGGCAGGGCAGAGGCTTGGAATACTTTGGTCATTGCTGAGTATCAGGGTGACTGCTTTGCTGTTGTGTTTTTCAGATGTAGAGGTCTGACCTGTGCACCAGAGACGGAGTTGCATGCGGGTAGGATGTCACAGCAAGGTGGGTCTGCTGTGGTGTTTGTGGGAAGATGTGATAGGTGGCTATATTACTAGATAATGGGTTTTGGTTTTGCCTTGAAGGTACACGGCAATGGGCAAAGCAGGAGGGTGTCGGAGGAGCTGGCTTGGATGCGGAGAGCACAGGAGATTTGCATGAAGCATCAGTTTTTGCTCATGTGTCTTCCAGTCTCTGAAGTCCTTTACTGCTTGTGGTTTACAGGTGGAGCGCATCCTTGACATTGCAGCCCAAGATGATGATGGCCGGGTGGGTGAGCAGTCAAGGTAACGTAGCGGGAGATGGGATTTGCCTGGAGCTGCCTTTCTCTTTGGGTTATGTCCAAGCATGCGTTTTCTTGCAGGTTCATCATGCGGAGTCAGAGGGGCCAAGTTTCGTGTCAGCTAAATGGCGTGAGAAGGTGAGGTGGTTGTCTGAATTGGTGTCTAAGAGCCCAGCACTATGTAGCGACTCAGCCTTGCGTTTCTGGTTCTGGCAGGTGCTGTTTGCGGAGCTTCTGGAAAGAGGGTGAGCGTCTGAGGGGAGACTGAGTAGTTTTAAGTAGGAGCATGGGACTGAAGCTTGCTCGTTGACACAAAAGCTGTTTTGCGCCTTGGAAGTGCAGGTGCCCCCGGCCGTGAGAGCTGCCCGTCCTGATGTCTGAGCCAGCAAGGGGCAGGTGAGCAGAGTGCAGTTTTGCAGTGAGTGAGGTAGCAAAGTACAAGATGTTGTCTGCTAGCAGTCTGGTACCGAATGGCAGGCACTGTGTTTTTCTCTTTTGTTGTTTTTTTTTGTCTTGCAGATGCTGAAGAGGAACCCGGCCACTGCAGGATTATTTCAATTATAGGATGTGATTTGAGCTGCTTTGGCCGAGGAGAGCTTCATTCGTGGCCGTCTGAAAGCTAAGTTGAGGAAGCAGACTTGGAAGCAGGAGGCGGCTTGGGGATAGCAGGGAGTGGTTTTGAATGTAGCCTAGGGGAGAGGTCTGTGCAGGGAGAGTCCTCTTGGGGTGGGTGAAGGCAGAGGGGCCTAGTTGTCAGCCGAAACGCTGCACGGGCAGGGCAGTTCCAGGTTCTATCTGGTGTTGTCTAGTTTGTATAGCCACCGTGCTGTGTCTGAGATTTTCTGCAGGTCTTGATGTCTTCTTGATCCTTATACTCTGACTCGGTCCGCGCATCCTCTACATCTTTAGGTCTTCAAAAGGCACATCTCGCCCGTTCATCTCGCCCATTGCATCCACATCTCTTTGGAACCAGGCATGGTTCTTTGCTTATTCAGGGCTGCCGTAGGTTCTCCCTCGGAGCCCTGTCCTTTGCCTTGCCCATTGGCACGCGTGGTCCCAGGAGTCCTCCTAGTTGCCGTGACTTTTCTTTTGTACCCAGTTCACAGTGTGGGTCTTGTGTCTTTTGGTGTTCTGGGTGTCTTTGTGTCTGGTTGGAGCTGCTCTGCCTGGTGCATAGAGGGGGTGATAGGAGTCCGCACATGTACGTTGGCCCAATTCTGGGCTTAACGTTTTGACGTGACTAGACGTTGCAGTCTAGGGCCGTCTTTTTCTCGGCAGAACGAGCAGTCCTAGGTGTGGCGTGTGAGGAGGGTAGTTCCTGCTAGTCTCTGGAGCTACGGAGGGGATGACTAAAACAGCATGGGAGAAGCCATTGGAGCGGTAGTCCGAGGGGTTTGAATGCCGAGGGAGCAGCACTTAACGTTTGCATTTGGTTGTGGCCTAGATTTCTTGGCTGGCACGGGCAGTCAAGGCAGTGTGAGCAAAAGCAAGCAAGAGGCTTGGAATTCTTTGGTCGTTGTGGAGAGTCAGGGCGACTCCTTTGCTGTTGTGTTTTTCAGATGTAGAGGGCTGAGCTGCTCTCTGAGGGGCACAGATGGAGTTGTGTGCAGGTAGAGTGTCAGAGCGAGTGGGTCTGCTGTGGTTGTCGGTAGGAAGATGTGACTGGCGGCTATACAACTGGATAATGGGTTTTGGTTTTGATTTGAAGGCACGTGGAAATGGGCAAAGCAGGAGAGTGTCAGAGGAGCTGTCTGGGATGAGGAGAGCACCGGTGAGTTGAGTGAAGTAGCAGTTTTCGCTCATGTGTCTTGCAGCCTCTGAAGTCCTTTACTGCTTGTGTTTTACAGGTGGAGCACATCCTCGACATGGCAGCCCAAGATGATGGTGGCCGGGTGCGTGAGCGGTCAAGGTAACGTAGCCTGGGGTGGGATTGGCTGGGAGTTGCATTTGTCTTTGGGTATGTACAAGTGTGTATTTTCTTGCAGGTTCATCATGTGGATTCATACGGGCCAAGCTTCGTGTCAGCCAATGGTGTGAGAAGGTGAGGTGGTTGTCTGAATTGGTGTCTAAGAGCCCAGTGCTATGTAGCAACTCAGCCTTGCATTTCTGGTTCTGGCAGGTGCCGTTCGCGGAGCCTCTGGAAAGAGGGTGGATGTCTGAGGGGAGACGGAGTCGTCTTGAGGAGGAGCATGACAGTGTACGTTTCTCATTGGCACAAAAGCCATTTTGCCTCATGGGAGTGCAGGTGCCCCCGGCCGTGAGAGCTGCCCGTTCTGATGTTTGAGCCAGCAAGGGGCAGGTGAGCAGAATGTAGTTTTGCAGTGGGCGAGGTGGCATAGTACCAGATGTTGTCAGCGAGCAGTGTGGTGCTGATTGTCGGCATTGTGTTTTTCTGTTCTTTATTTTTTCTTGCAGATGCTGAAGAGGAACCCAGCGACTGCAGGATTTTTTCCATTACCGGACCCGGTTTGGGCTGAATTATCCAGGAGAGCTTCATTTGTGGCCATCTGAAAGCTAAGTTGATGGTGCAGTATTTATAAGCTGGAGGCAGCTTGGGGAAAGCGGGGACAGGTTTTGATGGTAGCCTAGGGGAGAGAAGTCTGTGCAGGGAGAGTTCTCTTGGGGCGGGTGAAGGCAGAGGGGCCTATTTGTCAGCCCAAACCCTGCACGGGCAGGGCAGTTCCAGCCTCTATGTGGTGTTGTGTAGTTTTTGTAGGCACTGTGCTGTGTCTGAGATTTTCTGCAGGTCTTGATGTCCTCTTGATCCTTCTTCTCAGACTTGGTCCGTGCATCCTCAGCATCTTTAGGTCTTTAAAAGGCGCATCTTGCCCCGTCCATCTTGCCCCGTCCATCTTGCCCCGTCCATCTTGCCCCGTCCATCTTGCCCCGTCCATCTTGCCCCGTCCATCTTGCCCCGTTCATTCCACATCTCTTTAGAACCATGATGTCTTGATGTCCTATTGATCCTTATACTCGGACTTGGTCCGCGCATCCTCAGCATCTTTAGGTCTTTAAAAGAGCCATCTTGCCTGTTCATCTCACTTGTTGCATCCACATCTCTTTAGAACCATGCATGGTTCTTTACTTATTCAGGGCTGCCGAAGGTTCTCCCTTGGAGCCCTGTCCTTTGCTTTGCACACTGGCATGTGTGCTTTCAGGGGTTGTCCTTGTTGCAGCGAGTTTTCTTTTGTCCCCAGATCACAGTGTGTGTTTTGGTGTTACGGGAGTCTTTGTGTCTAGTTGGAGCTGCTCTGCCCGGTGCTTGGAGGAGGCGATAAGAGTCAGCATGTGTATGTTGGCCCAATTGTGGGCTTAACGTTTTGATGTGAATAGATGTTGCAGTCTAGGGTTGTCTGTTACTTTGCAGAATGAGCAGCCCTAGGTGTAGCATTTGTGGAAGGTAGTTTCTGCTAGTTTCGCCCTAGAGGGAAGACCAAATCTGTGTGGGAGAATGCATTGGAGCGGTAGCCAAGGGTTTTCAATGCCGAGGGATGGGCACTTAATGTTTGGGTTTGGTTGCGGACTAGCTTGGCTTGGTTGTAAGGCATAGTATAGGCAGTGTGAGAAAAAACTGGCAAGAGGCTTGGAATTCTTTGGTTGTTGCTCAGCATCAGGGCGACTGCTTTGCTGTTGTGTTTTTCAGAAGTAGAAGGCTGAGCTGTGCTCTGAGGGTCACGGATGGAGTTGCGTGCAGGTAGAGTGTCAGAGCAAGGTGGGTCTGCTGTGGTTGTCGGTGGGAAGATGTGACTGGTGCTGATATGACTGGATAACAGGTTTTGTTTTTGCTTTGAAGGCTCATGGCGATGGGCAAAGCGGTGGAGTGTCAGAGGAGCTGTCTGGGATGAGGAGAGCACCGGTGAGTTGCGTGAAGCAGCAGTTCTTGCTCATGTGTCTTGTAGCCTCTGAGGTCCTTTACTGCTTGTGGTTTACAGGTGGAGCGCATTGTCGACGTGGCAGTCCCAGATGATGGTGGCCGGGTGGGTGAGCGGTCAAGGTAACGTAGCGGGAGGTGGGATTTGCCTGGAGCTGCCTTTCTCTTTGGGTTATGTCCAAGCATGTGTTTTCTTGCAGGTTTATCGTGCATGTTCAGAGGGGCCGAGCTTTGTGTCAGCTAAATGGCATGAGATGGTGAGGTGGTTGTCTGAATTGGTGTCTAAGAGCCCAGTACTATGTAGCGACTCAGCCTTGCATTTCTGGTTCTGGCAGGTGCTGTTTGGGGAGCCTCTGGAAAAGGGCGAGCGTCTGAGGGGAGTCAGAGTCTTCGTGAGGAGGAGTGTGGGAGTGTACCTTTCTCATCGGCACAAAAGCCATTTTGCCTTTTGGAAGTGCAAGTGACCCCTGCCGTGAGAGCTACCCATCCTGATGTCTGAGCCAGCAAGGGACAGGTGAGCAGAATGCAGTTTTGCAGTATGTTAGGTGGTGTAGTCCCGAGTGTTCTCAGCGAGCAGTGTGGTGCTGACGGTTGGCACCGTGTTTTACTGTTTGTTCTTTCATTTTCTGACAGGTGCTGGAGAGGAACTCAGTGACTGCAACATTATTTCCATTAGCGGACGCAGTTTGGGCTGATTTGGCCAGGAGAGCTTCATTTGTGGCCGTCTGAAAGCTAAGTTGAGGGAGCAGAGTTGGGAGGCGGCTTGGGGACAGCGGGGCTGGGATTTGAAGGGAGCCTAGGGGAGAGGTGTGTGCAGGGAGAGCTCTCTTGGGGCGGGTGAAGGCAGAGGGTCCTGTTTGTCAGCCCAAACCCTGCACGGGCAGGGCAGTTCCAGCCCGTATCTGGTGGTGTTGCCTAGTTTGGGTAGTCACCATGCCGTGCCTGAGATTTTCTGCAGGTCTTGATGTCCTCTTGATCCTTATACTTGGACGGTGTCCGTGCATCGTCTACATCTTTAGGTCTTCAGAAGGGGCATCTCGTCTGTTCATCTTGCCCGTTGTGTCCACATCTCTTTGGAGCCATGCACGGTTCTTTGCTTATTCAGGGCTGCCGTAGGTTCTCCCTTGGAGTCCTGTCCTTTGTCTTGGCCATTGGCATGCATCGTCCAAGGAGTCCTCCTCGTTGCAGTGACTTTTCTTTTGTTCCCATTTCACAGTGTTAGTCTTGTGTGTTTTGGTGCTCGGGGCGTCTTTGTGTCTGGTTGGAGCTGCTCTGCACGGTGCTTGGAGGAGGCGATAGGAGTCAGCAGAAGTAGTGTGGCCCAAATCTTGGCTTAGCATTTTGACATGACTAGAAGTTGCAGTCTAGGGCAGCCTGTTACATGGCAGAATGAGCAGCCCTCGGTGTGGTGGGTGAGGAGGGTAGTTTCTGCTAGTCTCTGGAGCCACGGAGGGAGGTAACCAAAACAGCGTGGGAGAAGCCATTGGAGTGGTAGCTGAGGGGTTTGAATGCCGAGGGAGCAGAGCTTAATATTTGGGTTAGGTTGCGGGCTAGCTTGGCTTGGCTGTACTGCGCAGTCGAGGCAGTGTGAGCAAAAGCAGGGCAGAGGCTTGGAATTCTTTGGTTGTTGCTCAGCGTCAGGGCGACTGCTTTGTTGTTGTGTTTTTCAGAAGTAGAGGGCTGAGCTTTGCACCGAGGGTCACGGATAGAGCTGCGTGCAGGTAGAGTGTCAGAGCGAGGTGGGTCTGCCGTGGTGTCAGTGGAAAGAATGTGACTGGTGGCTATACGACTAGATAATGGGTTTTGTTTTTGCTTTGAAGGCACGAGGAAATGGGCAAAGCAGGAGAGTGTCGGAGGAGCTGTCTGGGCTGCGGAGAGCACCGGTGAGTTGCGTGAAGCAGCAGATTTCACTCATGTGTCTTGTAGCCTCTGAAGTCCTTTACTGCTTGTGGTTTACAGGTGGAGCGCATCCTCGACATGGCATTCCCAGATGATGGTGGCCGGGTGGGTGAGCGGTCAAGGTAACGTAGCTGGAGGTGGGATTTGCCTGGAGCTGCCTTTGTCTTTTGGTATGTACAAGTGTGTATTTTCTTGCAGGTTCATCATGCGGAGTCAGAGGGTCCAAGTTTCGTGTCAGCTAAATGGCGTGAGAAGGTGAGCTGGTTGTCTGAATTGGTGTCTAAGAGCCCAGTACTATGCAGCAACTCAGCCTTGCGTTTCTGGTTCTGGCAGGTGCTGTTTGGGGAGCCTCTGGAAAAGGGTGAGCGTCTGAGGGGAGACAGAGTCTTCGTGAGGAGGAGCGTGGGAGTGTACCTTTCTCATCGGCACAAAAGCCATTTTGCCTCTTGGAAGTTGAAGTGCCCCCTGCCGTGAGAGCTGCCCGTCCTGATGTCTGAGCCAGCAAGGGGCAGGTGAGCAGAATGCAGTTTTGCAGTGGGCTAGGTATCATAGTACCAGATGTTGTCAGCGAGCAGTGCGGTGGTGATGGTTGGCACTGTGTTTTATTGTTTCTTCTTTTATTTTCTTACAGATACTGGAAGAGGAACCCAGCGACTGCAGGATTATTTCCATTAGTGGACGCGGTTTGGGCTGATATGGCCAGGAGAGCTTCATTTGTGGCCGTCTGAAAGCTAAGTTGAGGGAGCAGAGTTGGGAGGCGGGAGGCGGTTTGGGGACAGCGGGGACAGGTTTTGATGGTAGCCTAGGGGACAGAAGTCTGTGCAGGGAGAGTCCTTTTTTTCCAGGTGAAACAGAGGGTCCTATTTGTCAGCCCAAACTCTGCACGGGCAGGGCAGTTCCAGCCTCTATGCGGTGTTATGTAGTTTTTGTAGCCACTGTGCTGTGTCTTGGATTTTCTGCAGGTCTTGATGTCCTCTTGATCCTTATATTCAAATTTGTTCCGTGCATCCTTAGCATCTTTACATCTTTAAAAGGTGCTTCTTGCCCCGCTCATCTTCTTGCCCCGCTCATCTTCTTGCCCCGCTCATCTTCTTGCCCCGCTCATCTTCTTGCCCCGCTCATCTTCTTGCCCCGCTCATCTTCTTGCCCCGCTCATCTTCTTGCCCCGCTCATCTTCTTGCCCCGCTCATCTTCTTGCCCCGCTCATCTTCTTGCCCCGCTCATCTTCTTGCCCCGCTCATCTTCTTGCCCCGCTCATCTTCTTGCCCCGCTCATCTTCTTGCCCCGCTCATCTTCTTGCCCCTTTAGTCCACATCTCTTTAGAACCATGATGTCTTGATGTCCTATTGATCCTTATACTTGGACTTGGTCCGTGCATCCTCAGCATCTTTAGGTCTTTAAAAGAACCGTCTTGCCCGTTCATCTCACTCTGTTGCATCCACATCTCTTTAGAACCATGCACGGTTCTTTACCTGTTCAGGGCTACGGTAGGTTCTCCCTCGGAGCCCTGTCCTTTGCCTTGCTCATTGGCATGCGTGGTCCCAGGAGTCCTCCTCTTTGCAGAGACTTTTCTTTTGTTCCCATTTCACAGTGTTAGTCTTGTGTGTTTTGGTGCTCGGGGCGTCTTTGTGTCTGGTTGGAGCTGCTCTGCCCGGTGCTTGGAGGAGGCGATAGGAGTCAGCAGAAGTAATGTGGCCTGATTCTGGGCTTAACATTTTGACGTGACTAGAAGTTGCAGTCTAGGGCAGTCTGTTACATGGCAGAATGAGCAGCCCTCGGTGTGGTGGGTGAGGAGGGTAGTTTCTGCTAGTCTCTGGAGTCACAGAGGGGGATAACCAAAACAGCGTGGGAGAATCCATTGGAGCGGTAGCGAAGGGGGTCGAATGCTGAGAAGGTGGCAATTAACATTTGGGTTTGGTTGCGGACTAGCTTTGGTTGGCTGTAATGCGCAGTCGGGTCCATCTGAGTAAAAGCAGGGCAGAGGCTTGGAATACTTTGGTCATTGCTGAGTATCAGGGTGACTGCTTTGCTGTTGTGTTTTTCAGATATAGAAGGCTGACCTGTGAGCGGACGGGCACGGATGGAGTTGCGTGCAGGTAGAGTGTCAGAGCGAGGTGGGTCTGCTGTGGTTGTCGGTGGGAAGATGTGACCAGAAGATGTGACTATACAACTAGATAATGGGTTTTGTTTTTGCTTTGAAGGCACGAAGCAATGGGCAAAGCAGGAGAGTGTCGGAGGAGCTGTCTGGGCTGCGGAGAGCACCGGTGAGTTGCGTGAAGCAGCAGATTTCGCTCATGTGTCTTGCAGCCTCTGAAGTCCTTTACTGCTTGTGGTTTACAGGTGGAGCGCATCCTCGACATGGCATTCCCAGATGATGGTGGCTGGGTGGGTGAGCGGTCAAGGTAACGTAGCTGGAGGTGGGATTTGCCTGGAGCTGCCTTTCTCTTTGGATAATGTGCAAGCGTGTGTTTTCTTGCAGGTTCATCATGCGGAGTCAGAGGGTCCAAGTTTCGTGTCAGCTAAATGGCGTGAGAAGGTGAGGTGGTTGTCTGAATTGGTGTCTAAGAGCCCAGTACTATGCAGCAACTCAGCCTTGCGTTTCTGGTTCTGGCAGGTGCTGTTTGGGGAGCCTCTGGAAAAGGGCGAGTGTCTGAGGGGAGACAGTCTTTGTGAGGAGGAGCGTGGGAGTGTACCTTTCTCATCGGCACAAAAGCCATTTTGCCTCTTGGAAGTTGAAGTACCCCCTGCCGTGACAGCTGCCCGTCCTGATGTCTGAGCCAGCAAGGGGCAGGTGAGCAGAATGCAGTTTTGCAGTGGGTGAGGTGGCATAGTACCAGATGTTGTCAGCGAGCAGTGCGGTGGTGATGGTTGGCACTGTGTTTTATTGTTTCTTCTTTTATTTTCTTACAGATACTGGAAGAGGAACCCAGCGACTGCAGGATTATTTCCATTAGTGGACGCGGTTTGGGCTGATATGGCCAGGAGAGCTTCATTTGTGGCCGTCTGAAAGCTAAGTTGAGGGAGCAGAGTTGGGAGGCGGGAGGCGGTTTGGGGACAGCGGGGACAGGTTTTGATGGTAGCCTAGGGGAGAGAGGTCTGTGCAGGGAGAGTCCTTTTTTTCCAGGTGAAGCAGAGGGTCCTATTTGTCAGCCCAAACTCTGCACGGGCAGGGCAGTTCCAGCCTCTATGCGGTGTTATGTAGTTTTTGTAGCCACTGTGCTGTGTCTTGGATATTCTGCAGGTCTTGATGTCCTCTTGATCCTTATATTCAAATTTGTTCTGTGCATCCTCAGCATCTTTACATCTTTAAAAGGCACATGTTGCCCCGTTCATCCTCTTGCCCCGTTCATCCTCTTGCCCCGTTCATCCTCTTGCCCCGTTCATCCTCTTGCCCCGTTCATCCTCTTGCCCCGTTCATCCTCTTGCCCCGTTCATCCTCTTGCCCCGTTCATCCTCTTGCCCCGTTCATCCTCTTGCCCCGTTCATCCTCTTGCCCCGTTCATCCTCTTGCCCCGTTCATCCTCTTGCCCCGTTCATCCTCTTGCCCCGTTCATCCTCTTGCCCCGTTCATCCTCTTGCCCCGTTCATCCTCTTGCCCCGTTCATCCTCTTGCCCCGTTCATCCTCTTGCCCCGTTCAGTCCACATGTCTTTAGAACTTTGATGTCTTTATGTCCTATTGATCCTTATACTTGGACTTGGTCTGCACATCCTCAGCATCTTTAGGTCTTTAAAAGAGCCGTCTTGCCCGTTTGTCTCACTCATTGCATCCACATCTCTTTACAACCATACACAGTTCTTTACTTATTCAGGGCTGCCGTAGGTTCTCCTTCGGAGCCCTGTCTTTGCCTTGCACACTGGCACGTGTGCTCCAAAGAGTCATCCTTGTTGCTGCAACTTTTCTTTTGTCCCCAGATCACAGTGTGGGTCTTGTGTGTTTTGGTGTTGTGGGAGTCTTTGTGTCTGGTTGGAGCTGCTCTGCCCGGCGCTTAGAGGAAGTGATAGGAGTCAGCAGAAGTAGTCTGGCCTGAATCTGGGCTTAATGTTTTGATTTGACGATATGTTGCAGTCTAGGGCAGTCTGTTAATTGCCGAATGAGTAGCCCTAGGTGTGGTGGGTGAGGAGGGTAGTTTCTGCTAGTCTTTGGAGCCACGGAGGGGGATAACCAAATCTGTGTGGGAGAAGCCATTGGAGAGATAGCCGAGGGGTTTCAATGCCAAGGGAGCATAGCTTAATGTTTGGGTTTGGTTGCAGACTATCTTTGCTTGGCTGTACTGTGTAGTCGAGGCAGTGGGAGTAAAAGCAGGCAAGAGGCTTGGAACTCTTTGGTCATTACAGAGAGTCAGGGCGACTGCTTTGCTGTTGTGTTTTTCAGAGGTAGAGGGCCGAGCTGCGCCCCGAGGGTCACGGATGGAGTTGCGTGCAGGTAGAGTGTCAGAGCGAGGTGGGTCTGCTGTTGTTGTCGGTGGGAAGATGTGACCGATGGCTATGTGACTAGATAATGGATTTTGTTTTTGCTTTGAAGGCACGCCGCAATGGGCAAAGCAGGAGAGTGTCGGAGGAGCTGTCTGGGATGAGGAGAGCACCGGTGAGTTGAGCGAAGCAGCAGTTTTTGCTCCTGTGTCTTGCAGCCTCTGAAGTCCTTTACTACTTGTGGTTTACAGGTGGTGTGCATCCTCGACATGGCAGCCCAAGATGATGGTGGCGGGTTCGGTGCGGTCAAGGTAACGTAGCTGGAGGTGGGATTTGCCTGGAGCTGCCTTTCTCTTTGGGTTATGTGCAAGCATGTGTTTTCTTGCAGGTTCATCATGTGGATTCAGAGGGGCCAAGTTTCGTGTCAGCTAAATGGTGTGAGAAGGTGAGGTGGTTGTCTGGATTTGGTGTCTAAGAGCCCAGTACTATGTAGCAACTCAGCCTTGCATTTCTGGTTCTGGCAGGTGCTGTTCGAGGAGCCTCTGCCAAGAGGGTGAGCGTCTGTGGGGAGATGGAGTCTTCGTGATGAGGAGCGTGGGAGTGTATGTTTCTCATCGGCACAAAAGCCATTTTGCCTCTTGGAAGTGCAGGTGCCCCCGGCCGTGAGAGCTGCCCGTCCTGATGTCTTAGCCAGCAAGGGGCAGGTGAGCAGAATGCAGTTTTGCAGTGGGCTAGGTGGCATAGTACAAGATGTTGTCAGCGAGCAGAGTGGTGGTGACGGTTGGCACTGTTTTTCTGTTTGTTTTGCAGATGCTGGAAGAGAAACCCAGTAACTGCAGCATTATTTCCATTAGCCTCTACTATTTCCAGTAGAGGCGATGTGAGTAAAAGCAGGCAAGAGTCTTGGAATTCTTTGGTTGTTTCTGAGCATCAGGGAGACTGCTTTGCTGTTGTGTTTTTCAGAAGTAGAGGGTCGAGCTGTGTGCTGAGGGGCAAGGATCTTGTTGTGTGCAGATAGAGTGTCAGAGCAAGGTGTGTTAGCTGTGGTTTTTGGTGGGAATCTGTGACCGGTGGCTCTACAACTAGATAATGGGTTTTGGTTTGGGTTTGAAGGCACGTGGCAATGGGCAAAGGAGGAGACTGTCAGAGTTGCTGGCTGGGATGCGGAGAGCACCGTTGAGTTGCGTGAAGCAGCAGAGGTTGTTGATGTGTCTTCAAGTCCATCTACGTACTCAATCATTGTATAAATTCATGTTTGGTTTGATTGCGGAATAGCTTTTCTGGGATGTAATTTGCAGAAGAATTCATCTTGCTTACAGCAATCGCCTGGCTTGTAATTTTCATCATGTCACGAATTATTAGGGTGACTTTTTTGTTCTTGGGTTTTTGAGATCAAGAGGGTTTCGTTTTGTATCGAAGTCTGCTAGTGGAATTTTCAGTATGGTGTGATAGCGGGGTGGGTCCAACGTGGTTTTGGTGGGTAGATGTTACCAACGGTGACGAGATTTTCAACTGTGGCTTAGTGTTATCTGAACAGACACTGATTGTCAGTGAGAACAATGGCTACTTTTTATATATCATGGTGATTGTTCTGGTATCTTAAATTTCATTAATTTTCAAGCACCTTTTTTGGTTTGCATTTTGTCGTCTGTCTCTCACCGCTCTGTAATGTCCCGATGAAGGCTGTGCCTCTGAGCTGTCAAGGTAACGGAACAGGAGATGGGAATTGCTGGGCAAAACCTGTGTATTTTGGTAGCGTCTCGGCGCTTCTCTCCTGTTACACGTGCTGCACGCTCCCTCATTACATCAAAGCTTCATTTTAACAAATGGTCTGAGAACCGAGGAGGTTGTTGTCCAAATGTATATCTAAGATTTAATATTATAGGGCACTGCAGTTGAGCATTTATGTATGGTTTTGCAGGTAGCACACGGGCTCCCTTGGGAACGGCATGCGCTTTGACGGTGAGCTTAGTAGCGGGGGTGTAAGGCGACTACCACCCTAGTTTTGAAACATTAACTTTGTCTCATTATCTTAGGTGCCCAAGATACTGACAGCTACATCATCTGACATTCCCGAGTGAGCGTGGAGCAGTCGAGTTGGATACTATGGCAATATCGCGGTGGGCACGTGTGGGTGTAGCGGAACATGTTAGCTGTGAGCAGGGGGTTGCCGCTTGTTGGCACTTTGTCTTTTTTTCCGTTTGATGCAGGTGATGAATAGGAAGCGTGCGATGGTAACATCCTTCCAGTTAGGCTATGCGTTTCAAGCTTTTCACGGCAAGGGTAGCTTCAGGTTGTTTTTGCTCATACATTGAGGGAGTACGGCTGCGCAAGAGTACTTTTTGGGTAGGTAAACCGGGTCGGGGGTTACTTTTCAGCCCAATACTAGTCTGCGCTAAGCAGGGGAGTTCCAGCCCGAGTCTGTGTTATTTTGTATTTTATGTCTTCAGTCTGCCGTGTTTTTAATTTACTGAAGATCTTTGTGTTGTATTTTTGCTCGAGACACACATCACGTGCCTCCTAGCGCTATTCCTAGGGTTCTGGGTGCTTTTGCATATTCTGTTGGCTTTAGGCCCTCGTTTCATCCCTTCAGATATCTCTGTATAGCTTTCCTACCCTTTAACAGATGGACCCTTCCTCCTATTTTTAATGTCATTTATAAACTCGTTAAGGGTACATTTCCCATCATCCAGGTTCTCGATGAAGATACCGAAGCGCAATCGATTCAGCCCGGAGCCCTCGCTAACACGTCTCGTTTCTCGCCTCTGACGTAACCCTTCCCCTCACAGAAGCTGCCGAAGCGGGCTCCCGCTTTACCGAGTCGGCGATGTGAAATGGAACCGCACGGAGGTCTGGCTACCGCTCCATATCAGCAGCCATCTCACAGCCCATCGGTGCAGCAAAAATAAGTCTCAGAATGGGCAATTATGTCTCTGCCACTCATTTTGCCTATCGGAATGCTCAAACTGGCCCACGAGACACCCCCTCCCCCATCCCTCAATACAACACAGGTGTGTGGACATGCATCCTCACTGTGAAACAAAAGAAGATTCAGAAGCGGTCCTCAAAACCAAAACAATAACATTTATGAGTTCCTTGAAATGGGAATATACTGATCTACAACCCGGCAATTGACTGGTGGGGACCGCACGGCAATGCATCGTTTCTCAGACCACCGGTGCTGTCGATAAGATCGGGCTGACTGGGACCCCAGATATTCAGAACAAACTATAATAGACTGACAGGAGCGAGCAGAAATGGGAGCTCTGTCTCAGCTGGCCCGAACCCCCCTTCCTCCCATCACCCCCCCGATGTCATTTTGCAACCCACGGACACCGACCCAGAGCGTTTGCAGAAACTTCACTCGCGGCAGCTTTGAGGAAAGATCTAAAGACTATCATTGCACTCCGTACAGGTCGTATCGTCCTTCCCAAACCCTTATAGGATGGGACAAGAGACCCTCTCCAAATGAGCAAAGCCACCCTAAAGTAAGTACAGCCGTCCCCCAAATTGGCCCAGAGGCCCCAACGCGAGCCCCAGTTACCCCTAAAACATGCCCAGAGCACGTGCATTCACCACAGTACCGTCTGTCTGTAGAAGCATTTTGAGCGGTACACCGTGAACGAATTATTCCTCTGGCTACACCTGTCTGTAAATGTTTCTAGAAATAGCGTGTTTCAACAGTAAGAGGGTGTCTGGGATGCTTTTCCGTGGCAAGCCTTAACACAAACACGATGGAGAATAGTCTAGTGTATAGCATGTATATTTGGTGACATCGTACGGTTTAAATCACATCTAATCACCTACTATAACACGATTGATTATTTAGTTGCATAATGATCGCTAATCACATACAAATAATAGAATAAATAGTTTAATGGGATTCTCTTTGTTTATGAAACGTTGAGTTGTAAATGGTGGGATGGAACGTCAACCGCAGCATGTTAAACAACAAGAATAACAACTAAGATAACGGTAACTACTCTTATTTTCTTGTCACTCAGAGTCCTCGAGACCGACCGCTCGGATACGGCCATACCTTAACGACTCATTTCCCCCCTTCCCTGTGACACGTGATGACGTTCCAGGAGCGAAGCGTACGGATATGAAAACAGGTCTGCGTATATAAAGTTCTCTGAAATGACCGAGCGGCAGAAGCACTCCGAGGACCATTCCCGGGTCCTCTCCAGTGCTCTATAAACTATACGTGTGTTAACAGTTAAATAAAACTATTGAGCAAAAGTTACTTTGTTTCAATTATTTATAAAATTATTTATTCTTTATAAATTTTTCTGTTCAGAGTTTCACAAGTCCTGAATTTCCACACGGTTTCAATTCAGGGGCACGAGCGACAACTTTTGACACTAAATTGAAGGACATTTTTTTCTCATCTTCATTTGAATGGATCGTGGTCCAGGATGGGGGAAAATGGAGAGACAGAGAAAGGAAAATGGGTCAAAAATGAAAGTCCCCTCGTCTGCACCCCACGGCCGCTTTCTCTCGGTTCAAGGGAGCCTCGTTCCGTTCCGGCAAGGTACCCCGGGAACATCTCGCTTTACTATTGTAGACGGAGGCAGAGGTGACCCTTTCACCTTATTCTCATCCTTTGTCACCATTTTCCCCTACGCATTCAGCAAAGGATGAAGAATCTCCTCCGTCGTTCCTTCATTATCAATCTATTTTAGAAGGATTTCTTTGTTATCGTTCAGACAATGAGCCAATCTGACTTCTAACCGGTCTTTAGCCCTTCTCATGCTTCTCTCGACACTATCCCACTTCATCTTCGTACTCCTCATAACTTACCCACCCCTTGTGCCGGAACTCGTATATTTTCCTCCTTTTCTCCATTTCCAGCCAGAGTCTTTTACTCAGCCAGGCCCGTCTGCGGATGTCCGCATCCGGTCGGAGCCGCTCTTCCTAAAGCATAGAATTGCTAGTCAAGAGAAAAATAACAGTAAAATTCTATGATTAGTACAGATCCTGAGCGGCACACGCATGGAGGGCTCAACACTGGGAGCAGAGAGACAGAGAAAGAGACACCCGCAACGTGAGTCCAGAGATAACAAAAATTGGCACAGAAATGCCGAAACAAAGCACGGAGACCCAAACCCCAGGTACTCCAAAATGAATCGTAGAGTCACCGGGTTGGAAGAGACCCATGGGATCGTTGAGTCCAACCGTTCCCACCAATTTCTAAACTATGCCTCTCGGGACGTCATCCGACCACACCTTAAACACCTCCAGGGAAGGTGAGTCAACCACCTCCCCGGGTAGACCTTTCCATCGCCTGATGACCCTTTCTGTGAAAAATTCTTTTCTTAGGTTGAGCCCGAACTTCCCCCGGCCGGGCGTGAGGCCATTCCCACTCATCCCGTCCCGTCGCCTGGCAGAAGAGCCCAGCTCCCTCCTCTCCACACCCTCCTTTCATGTAGTTGTAGAGAGCAATGAGGTCTACCCTCAGCTTCCTCTTCTCCAGGCTAAAGACCCCTTGCTCTCTCAGCCGCTCGTCATAGGGCCTGTTCTCCAGCCCCTTCACCAGCCTCGTCGCTCTTCTCTGGGCTTGCTCCAGAGCCTTAGCACGTTTCTTGCGGTAAGGGGCACAGAACCGAACACGGGATCCGAGGAGCGGTCTCACCGGGGCCGAGTACAGAGGGAGAATAACCTCCCTCGACCTACCGGTCACACCATTTCCGATCCACGCCGAGACGCCCTCGGCCTTCTCGGACACCCGGGCACACCTCCGGCTCACGTTCAGTCTCTGTCAAGTGACACCCCCAGGTCCCTGTCTCCTCCAGGCAGCTTTCTAGACAGACTTCTAATTTGTAGATCCGCAGAGGGGTGTTGTCCCCCAAGTGCGTGACCTGCCATTAGTCCTCATTTAACCTCACGCCATCGGTCTCGGCCCAGGTATCCAGCCTGTTCGGATCCCTTTGCGGAGCCTCCCTACCCTCCGGCAGATCCACACTCCCACCTAGCTTAGCGTTGTCTGCAAACTCGCTAAGAATGTACTCGATACCTTCACCCAGGTTATCGATAAAGACATTGAATAGGGCTGGACTCAGTACGTAGCCCCGGGGACATCGCTCGTCACCGGCCTCCAGCCGGAGCGGACTCCATTTACCACCGCTCTCTCGGCCCGGCCATCCGACCGGTTTTCCACCCAGGAGAGCGTTCGCTTTTCCAGTTCAGAGGCTGAGAGCTTCAGAAGCAGAGCGCTATAAGAGACCGTATCAAAGGCTTTACCGAAGTCCAAGAAGACTACATCCGCAGCCTTTCCCTCATCCGAGAGCCTGGTCACTCGGTCATAGAAGGCAATGGGGTTAGTTTGGTGAGACCTGCCTTTCGTGAACCCGTGTTGACTGGAAATTCACGCAGACAACCCCCAAACGCTTCAGAGACTAAACAAACCGAGTCCCTCAAACGGGCACAGACTCGAAAAAGAAGCCTCTGCCTCCACCGGATGGGACCAGAGCCCCCACAGTCGAGTAAAGATGACACCCTGAACTAAGTACGGCGGTCCCCAACCTCGGCCCAGAGATCCCAACGCGAGGTTCGTTTACCCCTAAAAGAAGCCCAGAGCACGCGCGTTCACTGCAGCGTCGTCTGTCCATAGAAGCATTTTGAGCGGTGCAGTCTGAATGAGTTATTCTGCTGGCTGCACATTTATGTAAACATTGCCAGAAATTGTGTATTTTAACAGTAAGAGGGTTCCCAGGCTCGCTTCCCGTGGCAAACTTTCATGGGAATGCGATCGATAACCTTTTAGCATATAGCATTTGTACTGGGTGAGATAGTTTGGTTTAACTGCTATTAATCACATACAAATAACACAATTGATTATTTTGTAATGCAATGATTGTTACCCATGTACAAGTAACAGAATAAATACTTAAACCAATTGGATTCTCCCCAGTCATTTTTAAAGCTCAGTCCAGCAATGCCGCTTGCAGTCTCGCAAGTTCTCACTTAGCTTGCAGTTTACTTACAGGGGCACGAGGGAAAGCTTTTACCACTAATTTGAAGGAGATGATCTTCTCACCATTATTCGGATTCGTCACAACCCAGGATGGTGGGAACCTCAAGGACAGAGAAGGGAAAATGGGCGAAAGAGGAAAACCCTCCTGTCCGGGGCAAACGGCCGCTTCGTGTCGTTAATCTGCCCGTCCGCCGCCACCGGCTGACCGAAAAGCGGTTCCGTGCTACCACCGGATGGCCAAAACGCGGTACCGCAGCGTGAACCTATTAAGCCAGCCGTGTCCCCATCGGTTGACCGAAATGCCCTCCTCTGACCCTAGTCGGGATGCCGGAAAGCGGTATCGCAGTCTGAGCCGTCCGGGCCCGCTCTCCGCTTCTACCGTGTGACAAAAATGTGGTTCTGCACCGTGAGTTATTAATGGGGACCGTCTCGGAGCGACACACACATGGTACCGCAGCCTGAATAGATTAACCTGGCTCTCTTTTGCCACCCGGCGATTGAAATGCTGTGCCGGTGCCCGGGTGCCCCGCATACACGGTGAAGCGAAAGCACCGAGCTCTCTGCTGTCACCGGGCAAGTTAAATAAAACATATCGGTTGTTTAATGGAATTTTTTATATGAGTAGCATGGCGAAGCTCGGTTTAAATTACATAGCTTAATTGCCCATACAATAATTATACGGTAACACACCCTTTAGATAGAACTGAGCAGCGCTTAAACACGATTTAAGTGCAACATCGCTCTGTGTCACACAGTAGCAAAATCACAGAGCCCGTGCTACTTCTCAGCAACCGATGAAGCGGCAAACCGTAAAGGGCATTTTCAACTGCATCAGCGATCCTTGTCTGACCTTTTTCCTACCAACCTTACTATTGTATATAGCCCCATCTTTTGCGTAGTCATCGGGTTCAAATGTCCAGGCTGAGACGAACAATAAAGCCGTCACTGAGAAGCTAACCGTAATAACAGAGTCGAGATGTAAGAGGAAAGGTTCTGAAACTCCTACATTTACATCAAGGACAGAGACAGCCTGTCCTTTTATCAACTGTCTCGTGGCCCTTCCTCCCACAGAACTAACTCGATACTATCGCTGCCGCAACATCATTAGTCAGGCTCCAGCGTCAGGGGCCCTTGAATTCCAGGCACTTACAAAAAGCCAGTCAGGTAGCGTCCCGTGCCTCTAAGTTACAGAGTGCCGGGTTGGGTCGGGGGAGAGGGGAATAAAATGCCCTAAAGCTCTGCTACTTCAGACATTTTAGAGATATCCGCACGTGGATCTTTTCAGCAGCACTCGTACGAGCAGAAGCTTAGAGGAGCATTTTGGCCTAGCAACATTATAAAGCCACGTGTATACGTAAAAATGAGCCGACTAGTTTGAAAGGTACAAGAAGCCCTACAGACCAACAGAGGATTACAGAAAAGGGCAAAGGACTAGCACTAAGATTCAGAAACAGCGAGAGGAACAAAGGGGAGCATCGAGATAGAGAGTGAATTTAAAAGCTGTAACAGCCACAGTGAGCAATACACAGAGATAGAAAAAGAAAAAGAGAGATGGAAAGAGAGAAAGAAAAGCAAGGCATTTTCAGATGCGTAGAAAGTACAAATAAACCTCAGGGACAGGGTTAGTAACATTGTGGGGAAAATGAAAAAAAAATGCAGACCGGGAAAAAGATGAAAAAGGAACAAAAGAACTACGGACACAAGACAGATACTAAAGACTGGGGGGAAGCAGGGCGGGGTGGGGAGAAAGAGAAAACAACACAGAAAAATAAAAGAGTACGGGTAGAGGGATGCCAGAGAATAAAAATTGTATCGTGGTACGGTAAATGAAAGGAACCGAGAAGTCCAGCTCTAAGATCTTTGCTATCTAGTGCCCTCACCGTCATGAGAAGCGGCATCGCGATGAAAGCTCACATACTGTTATTTCTCCTAAGAATGCTTTTGGGCATAGTAACGGCATGGTTCTTACCAAAAATGTAAGGTATAGTCAGTAAAACATAGCTGCTCCCCATTTCCTATTTATACCTTTGAGATAGTTCACCCCACCCCCTTCACAGGTGATGTGCATGAAGGCCCAGGGTGTATATAAGCCCCAGGCCTTGCCCCCAGAGTTCATTCAGCCTCTGGCTTCCCTTGAAGTCAGAGCTCTACTGCTGCTTCACCTTCTTGTAGCCGATGAGGTTGTGTTGGAAAGGTAAGTTTATCTTTTTATTTTTTTTTTTTTTTTTTTTTTTTCTTTCTCTTTTACAGTGCTTTGCCTTTGTTTAGCATTTCTGGTTATGGGGTAAGTTGTGGGTGTTCCTTATTTTGTGAGGTTGATACCTTCATCCTAGAATCATTGCAGTTTGTAGCTGGCCCCTTATGGGACGTAACAATTTAGATTTTAGTCTATTTGTCTAGAGGAGCAAGTCATTTCTGTGGGTCGGTGGATGATACAAGGGACCAGGGGAACCCTGGGAAAGGCTGAGAAGTACAGCTCTTGAGGAATATCAGCTCATAAGGGTCAAGGGATTAAAAAATATAGTGCAGGTTCTGTTAGGAAAAAACAGGGTTCTTTGTCTGATTTTTCAGGGGTGGAGAAGGGTTTTAACAGCTTAGAACAGGGAAAGGGAGATAGTTTCATCAGACTTTCTCAGATCGGTCAGGTGGTCGGATGCAAGCACCATTCAGGTTTCTGTTGTTGCAGTCTCTCTGCAGCCAGTAGGAGGTAACGATGCGATTGAGACACAGATTGAGACACGAGGTATGGATTATTTGATCTCTTGTGCGGCAATTGCCAATTTGCATATCAGAGGAATTTGATCTCGAGAAGTATCGGGTGCCCTAAAAAACGTAATCTCTGGGACTTCTCCTAAGAATTCTTTTGGGTATAGTAACAGCATGGTTCTTACCGGAAATGTAAGGTATAGTCAGTAAAACATAGCTGCTCCCCATTTCCTTTTTATACCTTTGAGATAGTTCACCCCACCCCCTTCACAGGTGATGTGCATGAAGGCCCAGGGTGTATATAAACCCCAGACCTTGCCCCCAGAGTTCATTCAGCCTCTGGCTTCCCTCGAGGTCAGAGCTCTGTTGCTGCTTCACCTTCTTGTGGCTGATGAGGGTGTGCTAGAAAGGTAAGCTTTTTTTTTTTTTTTTTTTCTTTTACAGTGCTTTGCCTTTGTTTAGCATTTCTGGTTATGGGGTAAGTTGTGGGTGTTCCTCATTCTGTGGGGTTGATGCTTTTATCCTAGAATCATTGCAGTTTGTAGCTGGCTCCTTATGGGACATAACAATTTAGATTTAGGTACGCTTGCCTAGAGGAGCAAGTCGATTCTGTGGGTCGGTGGATGATACAAGGGACCAGGGGAACCCTGGGAAAGGCTGAGAAGTACAGCTTTCGAGGAATATCAGCTCATAAGGGTCAGGGGATTAAAATATAGTGCAGGTTCTGTTAGGAAGAAACAGGGTTCTTTGATTTTTTCAGGGGTGGAGAAGGGTTTTAACAGCTTAGAACTGGGAAAGGGAGATAGTTTCATCAGACTTTCTCAGATCGGTCAGGTGGTCAGATGCAAGCACCATTCAGGTTTCTGTTGTTACAGTCTCTCTGCAGCCATTAGGAGGTAACGATGCGATTGAGACACAGATTGAGACATGAGGTATGGATTATTTGGACTCTTGTGTGGCAATTGCCAATTTGCATATCAGAGGAATTTGATCTTGAGAAGTATCGATTGCCTTAAAAAATGTAATCTCTGGGACTTCTCCTAAGAATTCTTTTGGGTATAGTAACAGCATGGTTCTTACCAGAAATGTAAGGTATAGTCAATAAAACACGGCTGCTCCCCATTTCCTTTTTATACCTTTGAGATAGTTCACCCCACCCCCTTCACAGGTGATGTGCATGAAGGCCCAGGGTGTATATAAGCCCCAGGCCTTGCCCCCAGAGTTCATTCAGCCTCTGGCTTCCCTCGAGGTCAGAGCTCTGCTGCTGCTTCACCTTCTTGTGGCTGATGAGGGTGTGCTAGAAAGGTAAGCTTATTTTTTTTTTCTTTTTCTTTTACAGTGCTTTGCCTTTGTTTAGCATTTCTGGTTATGGGGTAAGTTGTGGGTGTTCCTCATTCTGTGGGGTTGATGCTTTTATCCTAGAATCTCTGCAGTTTGTAGCTGGCTCCTTACGGGAGCAGTCTCTCTGCAGCCAGTAGGAGGTAACGATGTGATTGAGACACAGATTGAGACACGAGGTATGGATTCCGTCCTTGTCTTCCACTGTGTTTCTCAGGGAAGAGGACGGTCATTGTTTTGCCTTGTAACAGTTAACAGCTGAGCGATCCTTCCTCGTCTGGTCTGTGGGCCCACGAGCCTCCCTCGTTTAGAAGAGTTTGGGATTTTTCCAAACTTACCGGGGAGATTTGCTCTATTATCGCTCACAGCGGTCGGTACCTTGTTCCTGTTATCCATCGTTGGGATTTTTATGTTCATAGACTTTCCAATTTAGGTCTTAAAGTAGTCAATTCCCACCGTTGTGAGCTTTTCATCGGCTGCCTGCCTCTGTCCTTCCAGTCTCCATTACTGTCTGGTAAGTGTCCTGGTTTTTTAGGTCTTTCGTGTCGATTCTTTTTGAGACCCCGTAAAGGTTGTAATTTTTCAAGTTCTTTTTGTTTACTCCTGTAACTCAAGTCTAGTAAATTCCTAGAATTTTGATCCGCACAACTCATCTGTCTTTTGTCCTGGCTATCGGCACTACTATGTTCCTGTAACGGGAGCGGCGGAGTGAAGAGGTAAGCGGACCCTGTGGCATTTTGGCGTGCCGGTGAGGTAGTCGGGCTAACCGTTACGGGGCTGGCGGCGAGGAGGAAATTGAGTATGTCTCGAAGAGTAAAGTAGTAGCATTTGGTATCTCGATTATGTATGGAACCTTTGGTTTGGCAGGTGCCCTGGCAGTTTTGCAGTGGGTTTAGTACAAGATGTCGGCAGCGAGCAGCGTGATGCTGACTTGGCACTCTGTTTGCTGTCTCTTTTTTTTTGTGTGTGTATTATAGTCCAGGACAATGTGACAGTGCAGGATTTTTCCAGTTACTTGATGCAGTTAGAGGTTTTTTGCTTGGGATTGCTTTGGGTCCTCAGGAAGTTAAGGGGGCCATGCTTTTTGCCGGGAAGAGGGCAGGATGTCGAGAACAGCAAGGAGGAGATATAGAGTAGGGTAGAAGGTTGCACAGGGAGAGTTTGCCTCGTTACAGATTTGGAGAGGGGTTTAACTTTCAGCCCCAAGCTAGCGTGTGCCAGGCAGGGCAGTTCCAGCCTTTATCGGTCTTGTTGTTTAGACTATGCAGACTCTGTCTTAAATCTTCTGCAGGTCTTGATGTCATATTTGCGTTTGAGCCACGTGTCATCTCATCTCTAGACTCTCGGATGTCTGTTCTTATTAAGGTGCCGATCGGACACTGCTTTTCTCACCTTGTGATTTTATAGCGTGGATAGGTCTTGCCTTTTGGCAATTTGAGGTCAGTCACTTATCGCACAGGCATTGCAGGAGACATCAGCATCGTCAGCCCTTATTGTTCCCTTTTCTTAAATCCCTGTTCCGGGACTTCCGCACGCAGTCTGTTTTGAGGTCTGTAAGCGGGGCTCAGCCTCACATCCTTCTAGTAGTGGCTATGTTTAAGGGGCCACAGTCCTCCATTTGTCCAGGGCTGACATAATCTTTATCACAGCTCACTATGTCTTCTCGCTCGATGCCAGCTCTCTTTTGAGAGCCATTCTTGCCGAGTTTCCTTTTTGTTTCCTCATCCCGTAATCGGTTTTCTGTGCAGAGTCAGACCCTGCACACTTTTATCTGGCTGGAGCTGCCCTGCCTGAGCGAAAGAAGCGGTAGTTGTCAGAAGGATAGTAGTGAATTTCTGCCTTTAGATATACCTGTATAGTTGGACTGTGACGGGCACAGCGATAATGGCCATTACAGAGTGAGTAGCTGTAGATATGTGGGGTGAAGAGAATCATTTTTGGTGGGTTACGCAGCCACAGAGGGAATGACCGAAGCCATCTCGGATATGCCACAGGAGCGTCGGTAGAGCAGTTTAAATTCTCAGGGCAATATATGTGGTGCATATGGTTGTTAAGATTTGATTTTTTTTTTTCTGCCTGGCTGTGGTGCGAACAAGAGTCGGTATTCATGAACCGCAACAGCCGGTGCACTTGTTTAGTTATTGGTGAGTCTGAGGTCAAGTTATTCAATGTTGAGTTTTACAGGCGCAAAGGCATCGGGTCTGGCAGCGAGGGGTGACAATTGAATCTGGGGTAGATGGTCACAGCCGAGCGGGTCAGCTGCAGAGTCAGCAGTTAGATAGGACTTGTACCTACACAGCTAGTAATTGTGTTTTGGTTTTATGTTTTGTCTTTCAAGTTACAGATCAATGAGCAAAATGGAATACCGGTACGGGAGCTGTGTCGGCAAAGGAAAGCAACGGTGAGTTACATGAAGAAGCGGTTTTTGCTCTTGTGACTTAGTTCACGGAGTTGCAAGCATTCTCACTGTCTGTGTGTTACAGGTGGCGCATAAGCCTCTAAGCGAGAGGACAAGATGTTCGCGCCTGAGGCGGGTGGCGGTCAAGGTAAGGGAGCGGGACCTGGGGTATAAAGTCTGTGGGCTGTCTTTGTTTCAGGGTAGTATCCGAGCATGTGTGTTTTTGCTTTCTTTTCTGCAGGCGCCACAGGCAGCCTAGAGGGGCACAGCCTCACATAGAGAAATGGTCTGAGAGGCGAGGAGGTTGTCGTCTAAATGGATCTCTAGGAGACCGGTTTTACGGAGCACCTCAGCTGAGCGTTTCCCTTTTATTTCCTAGGTGCCACGTGGGCCACCTTTGGAATGGGAAGAGTATTTGAGGTCAGTCGGGTTACAGGGAGACGGAGCACGGGCCTGTGGATTTGCCACAAGCGGGGTCCTGCGTAGCGTGGAGCTGACCGACATTGTGTTTTTTTGTTCTGCCTTCTTGCAGATGAAGAGGAGCCTGATTGCTGCGGGATTATCTTTGACAGCGGATATGATTTGGGCTGCCTCTGCCGAGTGTGGCTTCAGGCTCTCGGACCTCTGAAAGTTAAGTTGTGGGATCGGGGCCGGGGTTATGTTGGGAGGCAGGGGGGTGGTTTGTCAGAGCAAGGTTTGTCTCGCCCCGTGGGACTTCGGCGCCTCTCGCCCCGTGGGACTTCGGCGCCTCTCGCCCCGTGGGACTTCGGCGCCTCTCGCCCCGTGGGACTTCGGCGCCTCTCGCCCCGTGGGACTTCGGCGCCTCTCGCCCCGTGGGACTTCGGCGCCTCTCGCCCCGTGGGACTTCGGCGCCTCTCGCCCCGTGGGACTTCGGCGCCTCTCGCCCCGTGGGACTTCGGCGCCTCTCGCCCCGTGGGACTTCGGCGCCTCTCGCCATAACTTTACTGTATTGCATTGTGTTTGACTTTGCCTTTACTGTTTTGTGCCGTTTGTCTTTTTGCTGTGTTGTGCCCAGAGTTTTTGCTGTATTGCACTGTTTGACTTTGCTGTGTTGTGCCCTGGCTTTGATGTATTGTGCTGTATAGTGCTGTGCCTTTGCTGTATTGTGCCCTGTTTGTTTGCCTTAGCTCTGTTGTGTTGTTCCCTAACCATAAGGATAGTATCTTACTATGTGTGTGTTTGTGTTCTGCTTTGCAGGTGCCACACTCAGCCTAGAGGGGTGAAGCTTCACACACAGGAATGCTCTGAGAGGTGAGGAGGCTGTTGCATAAACAGATGCCCAAGAGACAGGTTTTACAGAGCAAGTCAGCTCGGTATTTCTGTTTTGTCTTGTAGGCGTCAGGTTGGGCCGCCTTTGGAATGGGAAGAGTATGCGAGGTCAGTCAAGTGACAGGGAGATGGAGCGTGGGCCTGCGTAGCGTGGAGGTGACTGTTGACACTGTGTTTTTTCTTCTGCCTTCTTGCAGATGAAGAGGAACCCGATCGCTGCTGGATCATCTTTGACAGCGGATGCGATTTGGGACACTTCTGCCTAGCGTGGCTTCAGGCTCTCTGACCTCTGAAAGTTAAGTTGTGGGATTGGGGCTGGGGTTACGTTGGGAAGAAGGGAGGCGGTTTGTCCTAGGAAGGAAGGGTTTTAGCTTTGCAGGCACTTAGATTTATTTTAGAAAATAATAGAATAAAAAACTCCCAACTGGGTTTTTTTCCCCCTGGTCCCGATCACTCTTTGAGGCTTTGTTCATTGCCAAGGTTTGGGTGCAGACCGACTCGGGACCGGGTTTTGTTGAGGCAGGCTTAGTTTTTGAGGCACCCAGGGACACCGTTCCTGGGGAGCCACGCGGTCTAGGAGGGACGGCCTGTAGCGGCCAGTAGGAAATGGAATGGATGGTTGGTGAATGAGGAGGGGTTTCAGGGTGAGGGTTTGTTTGTGTGGTTTGGGGGGTGGTGGGGCTGCTTTTTGAAGCTGTGTGTGTGTGATGTTTTGTTTTGCTTTGCAGGTCCTTAGCTTGCTTTTAAAAAATACATACAATAGAATAAAAAACTCCCAGCTGGGGGGTTTTTTTTTTTTCCCCCCCAGCTGGGTTTTTTTTCCCCGGTCCCGGCCAGTCTGCGAGGCGATGTTCATCGCCAAGGTTTGGGTGCAGATCGACTCGGGACCGGGTTTTGTTGAGGCAGGCTTAATTTTTGAGGCGCCCGGGAACACCGTTCCCGGGGAGCCACGGGGTGTAGGAGGGACGGCCCGTCGTGGCCGGCAGGAAATGGAACGGCTGGTTGGTGAATGAGGAGGGTTTTCAGGGTGAGGGTTTGTGTGTGTGGTTTGGGGGTGGTGGGGTTGCTTTTTGAGGTTGTGTGTGTGTGATATTTTGTTTTGCCTTGCAGGTACTTAGCTTGCTTATAAAAATATATATACACCATAGAATAAAAAACTCCCAGCTGGGGTTTTTTTTTTTTCCCCCCAGCTGGGTTTTTTTTCCCTGGTCCCGGCCGGTCTGCGAGGCGATGTTCATCGCCAAGGTTTGGGTGCAGACCGACTCGGGACCGGGTTTTGTCGAGGCAGGCTTAATTTTTGAGGTGCCCGGGAACACCGTTCCCGGGGAGCCACGGGGTGTAGGAGGGATGGCCCGTCGTGGCCGGCAGGAAATGGAACGGCTGGTTGGTGAATGAGGAGGGTTTTCAGGGTGAGGGTTTGTGTGTGTGGTTTTGGGGGTGGTGGGGTTGCATTTTGAGATAGTGTCTAATGTTCTGTTTGTAATTTTTTGCTTTGCAGGCTGTTTAGTTTAAAGCTGAACATAAAGGAGTATTTGGAATGGTGAGAAAAGTTGCTGTGGAGCTGTGCCTTGGGATGGCAAGAGGCGTTGCTGCGGAGCCGTGCCTCGGGACGGCGAGAGGAGTCGTTGTGGTGTTGTGCCTTAAACTCTGTACTGCGGTGTTGCTTTGTGTTGAAGTTTCTACTCTTGTCTTGCATTAAGTCTGTTTGTAATGCTGTGTTATTCTTTAACTTTGTACTGATGTGTTGTGCCTGAACTTTGCTGTATTGTATTGTTTGACTTTGCTGTTTGGTACTCTGACTTTACGCTGTTGTGCTGTGCACTAAGTTTGTATATTGCACTGTTAGCCGGTGTTGTATTGCAGTGTTTGACGTTGTACTATGCCCAACTTTTTTGTGCACTGTTTGACTTTGTATTGCCCCGTGTTTGACTTTGCTGTTCCGTGCCCTAACTTTGTGTTTTGTACTCTCTATTTGAGTTTGTACGGTGTACTCTGTATTTGAGTTAGTACTGAGTGCTCTGTATTATGCCCTAAGTTTCTATCTTGTATTCTGTGTTTGTCTTTTATACTGTGTGTTTGACTCTGTATTCTGTTGTGTCCTAAATTAGTACTTTGTACTCTGCGTGACTTTATCTTGTATTGTATATTTGACTTGTTGTATTGTGCCCTAATTTTGTACTCTGGACTTTGTACTCGGTACTCTGTATTTGACTTTGTACTCGGTACTCTCTATTTGACTTCCTGCATTGTGCCCTAACTTTATACTCTGCACTTTGTAATTGGTACTCTGTATTTGACTTTGTAGTCTGTACTTAGTACTTGACTTTGTGTTGCGCCTTAAACTTTGTACTCTGTACTTAGTATTTTGTACTCTGTATTTGACTTTGTTGACCTGCACCTTAAAGTTTGTATTTTGTACTCTGTATTTGACTTTGGCTCGTGTCTTAAACTTTCTGTTTAGTACTTAGTATTTGACTTTGGCTTGCGTCTTAAACTTTGCATTTTGTACTCTGTATTTGACTATGTTGGCTTGCGTCTTAAACTTTGTACTCTGTACTTAGCATTTTGTACTTAGTATTTGACTTTGTTGGCTTGCATCTTAAACTCTGTAGTTTGTATTCTGTATTTGACTTGGTTGGCTTGTGTCTTAAACTCTGTGCTCTGTACTTAGTATTTTGTACTCTGTATTTGACTTTGGCTTGCGTCTTAAAATCTGTAGTTTGTACTCTGTATTTGACTTTGTTGGCTTGCGTCTTAAACTTTGTAGTTTGTACTCTGTGTTTGACTTTGGCCTGCGTCTTAAACTTTGTAGTTTGTACTCTGTGTTTGACTTTGGCTTGCGTCTTAAACTTTGTAGTTTGTATTCTGTGTTTGACTTTGTTGGCTTGCGTCTTAAACTTTGTACTCTGTACTTTGTAGTTTGTATTCTGTGTTTGACTTTGTTGGCTTGTGTCTTAAACTCTGTAGTTTGTATTCTGTGTTTGACTTTGGCTTGTGTCTTAAACTCTGTAGTTCGTATTCTGTGTTTGACTTTGTTGGCTTGTGTCTTAAACTCTGTAGTTTGTATTCTGTGTTTGACTTTGTTGGCTTGTGTCTTAAACTCTGTAGTTCGTATTCTGTGTTTGACTTTGTTGGCTTGTGTCTTAAACTCTGTAGTTCGTATTCTGTGTTTGACTTTGTTGGCTTGTGTCTTAAACTCTGTAGTTTGTATTCTGTGTTTGACTTTGTTGGCTTGTGTCTTAAACTCTGTAGTTTGTATTCTGTGTTTGACTTTGTTGGCTTGCGTCTTAAACTCTGTACTCTGTACTTTGTAGTTTGTACTCTGTATTTGACTTTGTTGGCTTGCGCCTTAAACTTTGTAGTTTGTACTCTGTATTTGACTTTGTTGGCTTGCGCCTTAAACTTTGTAGTTTGTATTCTGTATTTGTCTTTGTTGGCTTGCGTCTTAAACTTTGTATTTAGTACTCTGTGTTTGACTTGGTTGGCTTGCGTCTTAAACTTTGTAGTTTGTATTCTGTATTTGACTTTGTTGGCTTGCGTCTTAAACTTTGTAGTTTGTACTCTGTGTTTGACTTTGGCTTGCGTCTTAAACTTTGTAGTTTGTATTCTGTGTTTGACTTTGTTGGCTTGCGTCTTAAACTCTGTAGTTTGTATTCTGTGTTTGACTTTGTTGGCCTGCGTCTTAAACTCTGTACCCTGTACTTTGTAGTTTGTACTCTGTATTTGACTTTGTTGGCTTGCGCCTTAAACGTTGTAGTTTGTACTCTGTATTTTACTTTGTTGGCTTGCCCCTTAAACGTTGTAGTTTGTACTCTGTATTTTACTTTGTTGGCTTGCGTCTTAAACTTTGTACTCTGTACTTAGTATTTTGTACTCTGTGTTTGACTTGGTTGGCTTGCGTCTTAAACTCTGTACTCTGTACTTAGTATTTTGTACTCTGTGTTTGACTTTGTTGGCTTGCGTCTTAAACTTTGTAGTTTGTACTCTGTGTTTGACTTTGGCTTGCGCCTTAAACGTTGTAGTTTGTACTCTGTATTTGTCTTTGTTGGCTTGCGCCTTAAACTTTGTATTTTTTACTCTGTGTTTGACTTGGTTGGCTTGCGTCTTAAACTCTGTACTCTGTACTTAGCATTTTGTATTCTGTGTTTGACTTTGTTGGCTTGCGTCTTAAACTTTGTAGTTTGTACTCTGTTTTACTTTGGCTTGCGTCTTAAACTCTGTACTCTGTACTTTGTAGTTTGTACTCTGTGTTTGACTTTGGCTTGCGCCTTAAACTTTGTAGTTTGTACTCTGTATTTGACTTGGTTGGCTTGCGCCTTAAACTTTGTATTTAGTACTCTGTATTTGTCTTTGTTGGCTTGCGCCTTAAACTTTGTATTTAGTACTCTGTGTTTGACTTGGTTGGCTTGCGTCTTAAACTCTGTACTCTGTACTTAGCATTTTGTATTCTGTATTTGACTTTGTTGGCTTGCGTCTTAAACCTTGTAGTTTGTACTCTGTTTGACTTTGTTGGCTTGCGTCTTAAACTCTGTACTCTGTACTTAGCATTTTGTACTTAGCATTTTGTACGCTGTATTTGATTTTGTTGGCTTGTGTCCTAAACTTTGTATTTTGTAATCTTTTTTCCATGTCTTGTAATTAAAGAATGCTGTCAGTCTTTTTCACCAATAAAGGAAATAAAAACTCTCCTCTTAGACACTGCAATAAAGGTTTTTCAGGGTTGTGTCAGTTTATTTTTGTCTTGTCTTTCTTTCCTACTTTTCACTTTAGTTTTCTGATTCAAAAACTTGAATCAGAATTCTATAAGCTTGACTCAAGTTTTTTTAGAATTCCGATTCAAGTTTTTGAATCAGAGCAGCCCTAGACCCAGGCTTGGTCTCTGGGAGTAAAAAATTAAATTTAAAAAAAAATTAAAAATTTAAAATTACTCCCAGAGACCAACCCAATTTTCTAGGGCTGCACCAGGCTGCACCAGACTTATTATTTTTCTTCTTTTTATATACTACTCTATAGGGACATAATTACACTCCACACCACCTGTACTGACCCCACATACATACCCACCCACTACACACACTAAACCAATTACACCACACCATATCACTCCACCCATACAATAAACCCCCCCCATTACAGAACACCCCACCCCAAACACACCCATCCCACCCTGACTAGCGATGGACTTATGCAAATCAGGAAAAAATTTGTTTCCAAACACCCACAACTCACCAACTCACCCCCTAACAAAAACCCCCAAAGCAACAAAACCAGACCCCTAACATTGACACCACCTCCCCACCACACCCACTACCATAGCACCACACCCCTCTACGGCGCCACGCCCCTGCCACGCCCCTCCGCCACCCACCACGCCCCCTGCCACGCCCTTCGCCACGCCCCCTGTCACGCCCCTCGCCACGCCCCCCTGTCACGCCCCTCTACACCCCCCGCCACGCCCCTCTATGCCCCGCCACGCCCCCCGCCACGCCCCTCTATGCCCCGCCACGCCCCCCGCCACGCCCCTCTATGCCCCGCCACGCCCCCCGCCACGCCCCTCTATGCCCCGCCACGCCCCCCGCCACGCCCCTCTATGCCCCGCCACGCCCCCCGCCACGCCCCTCTATGCCCCGCCACGCCCCCGCCACGCCCCTCTATGCCCCGCCACGCCCCCGCCACGCCCCTCTATGCCCCGCCACGCCCCCCGCCACGCCCCTCTATGCCCCGCCACGCCCCCGCCACGCCCCTCTATGCCCCGCCACGCCCCCGCCACGCCCCTCTATGCCCCGCCACGCCCCCGCCACGCCCCTCTATGCCCCGCCACGCCCCCGCCACGCCCCTCTATGCCCCGCCACGCCCCCCGCCACGCCCCTCTATGCCCCGCCACGCCCCCCGCCACGCCCCCGTCGCCATGCCCCTCTACACAGTCGCCACGCGCCCCCGCCACGCCCCTCCACCACGCGCCCCTGCCACGCCCCCCGCCCCGCCCCCCCGCCCCGCCCCCAAAGTGCTTAAGCACCAAACTCGACAAAATATGCAAATTAACTACCAAAAATTTTTTCTCCCTCACACCTGTTCAAAACACCAACCCCCAACAGTCACCCAAAAAACAATTACAAACTCAATCCACAAATCACTAAACAAAATATGCAAATAAATTAAAAATTTTTTCACCCACACCCACCCCCATCACACACCCAGTAAGTCACTAACCACAAAGTAAACAAACTACCAAAACAATTACTCACCTAAAACTAGAAAACTCTTTCTCTGTACCACACCTGACCAAAATCCCAACATTACCAAAACACCCACCCCTGACACTCACCCCAAAAAGGAAAAACAACCCACCCAACTGACTCTAAAACTAATTAGGCAAACCATCCAAAAAAAAATTTTTTTTCCACCCCACACCTGAACAAAACACTCAGCCACAACACACACCAAAAACCTAATTAAGCACCAACACAACAACACACAGACACAATTATGCAAATGAACTCACCTAAAAAACTTTTCCCCACCACACCTGCCTAAAACACCCACCCTCCCCAAACACCCACCCCAGACATTCACCCACCAAGCAATTAAGCACCCACCCCAAACATTCACCCACCAAGCAATTCAGCACCCACCCCAGACATCCACCCATTAAGCAATTAAGCACCCACTCAACAACAAAACAAAATAACTACATAACCAAGCCCCCAGACAACACTCCTCAAACAAACCTCTCAAAAACAATGCCTAAAACACAAAGCACCCAATCAAAACACCCACACAAAAAACCAAAAAAGAAACTAAAAGAAGAAATATTCAACTCAGACAGCCACCATATTTGAATCAGGCATCCACCATTTTGAAGCCGATTCCCGCCATTTTGAGATCGGGCGACCGCCATTTTTGAATCGGGCGACGGCCATTTTGAAGCCGATTCCCGCCATTTTGAGTTCGGGCGACCGCCATTTTTGAACCGGGCAGCAGCCATTTTGAGGCCGATTCCCGCCATTTTGAGTTCTGGCGGCCGCCATTTTTGAACAGGGCGGCGGCCATTTTGAAGCCGATTCCCGCCATTTTGAGTTTGGGCGGCGGCCATTTTTGAACCGGGCGGCGGCCATTTTGAAGCCGGCCACCGCCATTTTGAGTTCGGGCAGCGGCCATTTTTGAACAGGGCGGCGGCCATTTTGAAGCCGATTCCCGCCATTTTGAGTTCTGGCGGCCGCCATTTTTGAACCGGGCGGCGGCCATTTTGAAGCCGGCCGCCGCCATTTTGAGTTCGGGCGGCGGCCATTTTTGAATCGGGCGGCGGCCATTTTGAAGCCGATTCCCGCCATTTTGAGGTCGGGCGGCCGCCATTTTTGAATCGGGCGGCGGCCATTTTGAGCTCAGACGGCCGCCATCTTGGAATCGGGCGGCAGCCATTAGGGTTAGGGTTAGGGGTTGGGGTTAGGGGTTGGGGTTAGGGGTTAGGGGTTAGGGGTTAGGGTTAGGGTTAGGGGTTAGGGGTTAGGGGTTAGGGGTTAGGGTTAGGGTTAGGGTTAGGGTTAGGGTTAGGGTTAGGGGTTAGGGTTAGGGTTAGGGTTAGGGTTAGGGTTAGGGTTAGGGTTAGGGTTAGGGTTAGCGGGTTAGGGGTTAGGGGTTAGGGTTAGGGTTAGGGTTAGGGTTAGGGTTAGGGTTAGGGTTAGGGTTAGGGTTAGGGTTAGGGTTAGGGTTAGGGTTAGGGTTAGGGTTAGGGTTAGGGTTAGGGTTAGGGTTAGGGTTAGGGTTAGGGTTAGGGTTAGGGTTAGGGTTAGGGTTAGGGTTAGGGTTAGGGTTAGGGTTAGGGTTAGGGTTAGGGTTAGGGTTAGGGTTAGGGTTAGGGTTAGGGTTAGGGTTAGGGTTAGGGTTAGGGTTAGGGTTAGGGTTAGGGTTAGGGTTAGGGTTAGGGTTAGGGTTAGGGTTAGGGTTAGGGTTAGGGTTAGGGTTAGGGTTAGGGTTAGGGTTAGGGTTAGGGTTAGGGTTAGGGTTAGGGTTAGGGTTAGGGTTAGGGTTAGGGTTAGGGTTAGGGTTAGGGTTAGGGTTAGGGTTAGGGGTTAGGGTTAGGGTTAGGGTTAGGGTTAGGGTTAGGGTTAGGGTTAGGGTTAGGGTTAGGGTTAGGGTTAGGGTTAGGGTTAGGGTTAGGGTTAGGGTTAGGGTTAGGGTTAGGGTTAGGGTTAGGGTTAGGGTTAGGGTTAGGGTTAGGGTTAGGGTTAGGGTTAGGGTTAGGGTTAGGGTTAGGGTTAGGGTTAGGGTTAGGGTTAGGGTTAGGGTTAGGGTTAGGGTTAGGGTTAGGGTTAGGGTTAGGGTTAGGGTTAGGGTTAGGGTTAGGGTTAGGGTTAGGGTTAGGGTTAGGGTTAGGGTTAGGGTTAGGGTTAGGGTTAGGGTTAGGGTTAGGGTTAGGGTTAGGGTTAGGGTTAGGGTTAGGGTTAGGGTTAGGGTTAGGGTTAGGGTTAGGGTTAGGGTTAGGGTTAGGGTTAGGGTTAGGGTTAGGGTTAGGGTTAGGGTTAGGGTTAGGGTTAGGGTTAGGGTTAGGGTTAGGGTTAGGGTTAGGGTTAGGGTTAGGGTTAGGGTTAGGGTTAGGGTTAGGGTTAGGGTTAGGGTTAGGGTTAGGGTTAGGGTTAGGGTTAGGGTTAGGGTTAGGGTTAGGGTTAGGGTTAGGGTTAGGGTTAGGGTTAGGGTTAGGGTTAGGGTTAGGGTTAGGGTTAGGGTTAGGGTTAGGGTTAGGGTTAGGGTTAGGGTTAGGGTTAGGGTTAGGGTTAGGGTTAGGGTTAGGGTTAGGGTTAGGGTTAGGGTTAGGGTTAGGGTTAGGGTTAGGGTTAGGGTTAGGGTTAGGGTTAGGGTTAGGGTTAGGGTTAGGGTTAGGGTTAGGGTTAGGGTTAGGGTTAGGGTTAGGGTTAGGGTTAGGGTTAGGGTTAGGGTTAGGGTTAGGGTTAGGGTTAGGGTTAGGGTTAGGGTTAGGGTTAGGGTTAGGGTTAGGGTTAGGGTTAGGGTTAGGGTTAGGGTTAGGGTTAGGGTTAGGGTTAGGGTTAGGGTTAGGGTTAGGGTTAGGGTTAGGGTTAGGGTTAGGGTTAGGGTTAGGGTTAGGGTTAGGGTTAGGGTTAGGGTTAGGGTTAGGGTTAGGGTTAGGGTTAGGGTTAGGGTTAGGGTTAGGGTTAGGGTTAGGGTTAGGGTTAGGGTTAGGGTTAGGGTTAGGGTTAGGGTTAGGGTTAGGGTTAGGGTTAGGGTTAGGGTTAGGGTTAGGGTTAGGGTTAGGGTTAGGGTTAGGGTTAGGGTTAGGGTTAGGGTTAGGGTTAGGGTTAGGGTTAGGGTTAGGGTTAGGGTTAGGGTTAGGGTTAGGGTTAGGGTTAGGGTTAGGGTTAGGGTTAGGGTTAGGGTTAGGGTTAGGGTTAGGGTTAGGGTTAGGGTTAGGGTTAGGGTTAGGGTTAGGGTTAGGGTTAGGGTTAGGGTTAGGGTTAGGGTTAGGGTTAGGGTTAGGGTTAGGGTTAGGGTTAGGGTTAGGGTTAGGGTTAGGGTTAGGGTTAGGGTTAGGGTTAGGGTTAGGGTTAGGGTTAGGGTTAGGGTTAGGGTTAGGGTTAGGGTTAGGGTTAGGGTTAGGGTTAGGGTTAGGGTTAGGGTTAGGGTTAGGGTTAGGGTTAGGGTTAGGGTTAGGGTTAGGGTTAGGGTTAGGGTTAGGGTTAGGGTTAGGGTTAGGGTTAGGGTTAGGGTTAGGGTTAGGGTTAGGGTTAGGGTTAGGGTTAGGGTTAGGGTTAGGGTTAGGGTTAGGGTTAGGGTTAGGGTTAGGGTTAGGGTTAGGGTTAGGGTTAGGGTTAGGGTTAGGGTTAGGGTTAGGGTTAGGGTTAGGGTTAGGGTTAGGGTTAGGGTTAGGGTTAGGGTTAGGGTTAGGGTTAGGGTTAGGGTTAGGGTTAGGGTTAGGGTTAGGGTTAGGGTTAGGGTTAGGGTTAGGGTTAGGGTTAGGGTTAGGGTTAGGGTTAGGGTTAGGGTTAGGGTTAGGGTTAGGGTTAGGGTTAGGGTTAGGGTTAGGGTTAGGGTTAGGGTTAGGGTTAGGGTTAGGGTTAGGGTTAGGGTTAGGGTTAGGGTTAGGGTTAGGGTTAGGGTTAGGGTTAGGGTTAGGGTTAGGGTTAGGGTTAGGGTTAGGGTTAGGGTTAGGGTTAGGGTTAGGGTTAGGGTTAGGGTTAGGGTTAGGGTTAGGGTTAGGGTTAGGGTTAGGGTTAGGGTTAGGGTTAGGGTTAGGGTTAGGGTTAGGGTTAGGGTTAGGGTTAGGGTTAGGGTTAGGGTTAGGGTTAGGGTTAGGGTTAGGGTTAGGGTTAGGGTTAGGGTTAGGGTTAGGGTTAGGGTTAGGGTTAGGGTTAGGGTTAGGGTTAGGGTTAGGGTTAGGGTTAGGGTTAGGGTTAGGGTTAGGGTTAGGGTTAGGGTTAGGGTTAGGGTTAGGGTTAGGGTTAGGGTTAGGGTTAGGGTTAGGGTTAGGGGTTAGGGGTGGGTAGGGGTTAGGGTTAGGGGTTAGGGGTTAGGGTTGGGTTGGGTTTGGGGTTAGGGTTAGGGTTAGGGTTAGGGGTTAGGGTTAGGGTTAGGGTTGGGTTAGGGTTAGGGTTAGGGTTAGGGTTAGGGTTAGGGTTAGGGTTAGGGTTAGGGTTAGGGTTAGGGTTAGGGTTAGGGTTAGGGGTGGTTGGGGTTGGGTTAGGGTTAGGGTTAGGGTTAGGGTTAGGGTTAGGGTTAGGGTTAGGGTTAGGGTTAGGGTTAGGGTTAGGGTTAGGGTTAGGGTTAGGGTTAGGGTTAGGGTTAGGGTTAGGGTTAGGGTTAGGGTTAGGGTTAGGGTTAGGGTTAGGGTTAGGGTTAGGGTTAGGGTTAGGGTTAGGGTTAGGGTTAGGGTTAGGGTTAGGGTTAGGGTTAGGGTTAGGGTTAGGGTTAGGGTTAGGGTTAGGGTTAGGGTTAGGGTTAGGGTTAGGGTTAGGGTTAGGGTTAGGGTTAGGGTTAGGGTTAGGGTTAGGGTTAGGGTTAGGGTTAGGGTTAGGGTTAGGGTTAGGGTTAGGGTTAGGGTTAGGGTTAGGGTTAGGGTTAGGGTTAGGGTTAGGGTTAGGGTTAGGGTTAGGGTTAGGGTTAGGGTTAGGGTTAGGGTTAGGGTTAGGGTTAGGGTTAGGGTTAGGGTTAGGGTTAGGGTTAGGGTTAGGGTTAGGGTTAGGGTTAGGGTTAGGGTTAGGGTTAGGGTTAGGGTTAGGGTTAGGGTTAGGGTTAGGGTTAGGGTTAGGGTTAGGGTTAGGGTTAGGGTTAGGGTTAGGGTTAGGGTTAGGGTTAGGGTTAGGGTTAGGGTTAGGGTTAGGGTTAGGGTTAGGGTTAGGGTTAGGGTTAGGGTTAGGGTTAGGGTTAGGGTTAGGGTTAGGGTTAGGGTTAGGGTTAGGGTTAGGGTTAGGGTTAGGGTTAGGGTTAGGGTTAGGGTTAGGGTTAGGGTTAGGGTTAGGGTTAGGGTTAGGGTTAGGGTTAGGGTTAGGGTTAGGGTTAGGGTTAGGGTTAGGGTTAGGGTTAGGGTTAGGGTTAGGGTTAGGGTTAGGGTTAGGGTTAGGGTTAGGGTTAGGGTTAGGGTTAGGGTTAGGGTTAGGGTTAGGGTTAGGGTTAGGGTTAGGGTTAGGGTTAGGGTTAGGGTTAGGGTTAGGGTTAGGGTTAGGGTTAGGGTTAGGGTTAGGGTTAGGGTTAGGGTTAGGGTTAGGGTTAGGGTTAGGGTTAGGGTTAGGGTTAGGG
>JAUMJK010002224.1:0-11929 GCA_033558105.1 Coccyzus lansbergi | reverse complement strand
GCTGAAGGGGCTCTGTATGGGGCTGGAGGGGCTCTATATGGGGCTGAAGGGGCTCTGTATGGGGCTGGAGGGGCTCTGTATAGGGCTGGAGGGGCTCTATATGGGGCTGGAGGGGCTCTGTATGGGGCTGGAGGGGCTCTGTATGGGGCTGGAGGGGCTCTATATGGGGCTGGAGGGGCTCTGTATGGGGCTGGAGGGGCTCTATATGGGGCTGGAGGGGCTCTATATGGGGGCTGGAGGGGCTCTAGGGTCTCTTCAGGGTTCTATAGGAGCTCTAGGATCACCTTAGGATTCTATAGGGGCTCTCTAGGGTTCTCTACGGTCCCTCTAGGGTCCTATAGGAGCTCTAGAGTCTCCTTAGGGTTCTATAGGATCTCTCTAGAGTTCTATAAGAGCTCTAAGATCTCCTTAGAGTCCTCTAGGACGTCTCTAGGGTTTTCTAAGGTCTCTCTAGGGTCCTATAGGAGCTCTAGGATCCCCTTAGGGTTCCATAGGGGCTCTCTAGGGTTTTATAGGGTCTCTCTAAGGTTCTATAGAAGCTGTAGGTTCTCCTTAGGGTTCCATAGGAACTCTCTAAGATTTCACAGGGTCTCTCCAGGGCTCTATGGGAGCTCTAAGATCTCCTTAGAGTTCTAAATGGGCTCTTTAAGGTCTCCTAAGGTCTCCTAAGGCTCTATAGGGCCTCAAGGTCCTTCCCAGGCTTCTATAGGGCTCTATAAGGTTCCATATGTCCTCAGTGCGGTCCCCACCCTGTGCCGGTGCCGCTTCGCTGCCTTCCTCCTCCTCCTCCTCCTCCTCTTCCTCCTCGTCGCCTTTTCCCAGGCTGCCCTCGGAAGAGCCTTCGTCGTCGTCCTCTTCCTCCTCCTCCTCTGACTCCTCTTCTTCCTCCTCTTCCTCCTCCTCTTCCTCATCCATCTCCTCGTCGTCGTGGCGACCCTGGGGGAGTCAAGGGTGGGGGCTGAGGGTGGTCCCCGAGGTCCCCTCATCCCCTGGGGGAGTCGAATTGGGGGCTGAGGGTGGTCCCTGATGTCCCTTTGTCTCCTGGGGGAGTCCAAGGGGGAGCTGAGGCTGGTCTCTGATGTCCCCATGTTCCCTGAGGAAGTCGAGGAGGGAGCTGAGGGTGGTCCCTGATGTCCCCTCATCCCCTATGGGAGTTGAAGGGTGAGCTGAGGGTGGTCCCCGAGGTCCCCTCGTCCCCCGGGGGAGTTGAAGTAGGGGCCGAGGGAGGTCCCCGAGGTCCCCTTGTTCCCTGGGGGAGTTGAGTTGGGGGCTGAGGGAGGTCCCCGAGGTCCCCTCGTCCCCCGGGGGAGTTGAAGTAGGGGCTGAGAGTGGTCCCTGATGTCCCCTTGTCCCCTGGAGGAGTCGAGGGGGGAGCTGAGGGTGGTCCCCAAGGTCCCCTCGTCCCCTGGGGGAGTCAAGTTGGGGGCCGAGGATGGTCCCCAAGGTCCCTGAAGCCTCCTCGTCCCCTGGGGGAGTTGAAGTAGGGGCTGAGGGAGGTCCCTGATGTCCCCTCATCCCCTTGGGGAGTCAAAGTGGGGGCTGAGGGTGGTCCCCAAGGTCCCCGCGTCTCCTCAGGGAGTGGAGGAGGCTGCTGAGGACAGTCCCCAAGGTCCCTGTGTCCCCGTCCCCGGTGCTCACGGTGCTGCGGGTGGCCGGGGCCTGTCTGGCCGCCCTCTTCCTCCTCCTCTCCTGCTCCTCGCCCTCGTCCTGCAGCTTGGCGTAGTGGGAGATGACGTCGTCCAGCCGCGTCAGAGCCACCGTCCGGTTCTTCCGCAGGCGCTTGGCCAGCGTCGGGTCCACCAGCGCCGGGTCCGTCCCTGCGGGAACCGACACACACACACACACACACACACACACACACACACACGCAGCTGGAGACGGCACCCGGAACTACCCCACGAGCTCCAGAACCAACCCGGGAGCTCCAGAACCTCCCCAGGATCTCCAGAACCAACCCGGGAGCTCCAGAACCCACAACCAGCTTCATCATCACTTCTCTAGGAGCCCCAGAACCTCCCCAGGAGCTCCAAAACCCTCAACCAGCTCCATCATCACCCTTCTAAGAGCCCCATCATGTCCTCATGAGCTCCAAAGCCTCCCCAGGAGCTTCAGAACCCACAACGAGCTCCATCATCACCCCTCTAGAAGCCCCTTCACCTCCCCAGGAGCTCCAAAACCTCCCCAGGAGCCCCAGAACCCTCAACCAGCTCTATCATCACCTTCCCAGGAGCTCCAGAACCTCCCCAGGAGCTCCAGAACCCTCAACCAGCTCCATCATCACCCCTCTAAGAGCCCCATCACCTCCTCAGGAGCTCCAGAACCTCCCCAGGAGCTGCAGAACCCGCAACTGGCTCCATCATCACTCCTCTAGTAGCTCCACAACCTCCCCAAGAGCTCCAGAACCTCCCTAGAAGATCCAGAACCAACCCGGGAGCTCCAGAACCAACCACCAGCTCTGTCATCATCACTCTAGGAGCTCTACAACCTCCCCAGCAGATCCAGAACCTCCCCAGGAGCTGCAGAACCCACAACCAGCTCCATCATCACCCCTCCAGGAGCTCCAGAACCTCCCCAGAAGCTCCAGAACCTCCCCAGGAGCTGCAGAACCCACAACCAGCTCCATCGTCACCTCAGGAATTCTATCAAAACCCTCTAGGAGCTCCAGAACCTCCACCTGGTTCCATCATCACCTCAGCAGCTCCATCAGGAGCTGCTCCTCTAGGAGCTTCAGAGCCTCAACAGGAGCTCTAAAACCCACCACCGGCTCCATCATCACCCCAGGAGCTCCATCAAAACCCTCCAGGAGCTCCATCACTCTCAACCAGCTCCATCATCACCCTCAACCGGCTCCATCATCATCTCACGAGCTTCGTCACCTCTCTAGAAGCTCCATCGCACTCAGTCAGTGCCACCAGCCCTCCAGGAGCTCCATCAGCACCTCAGGAGCTCCATCAACCCTCTAGGAGCTCCAGAAGCCTCGACTGGCTCCATCATCACTTCAGGAGCTTCATCACCACCTCTCTAGGAACTCCAAAGCCCTCAATCGGCTCCGTCATCACCCCAGGAGCTCCACCAACTCTCTGGGAGCTCCAGAACCCTCCACGATCTCCAGGACCTCCCAGGAGCGTCATCACATCTCCAGGACCTCAAGCTCCGTCCACCACTTCCGTCGTTCTCTACCAACACCATTAGCCTTCCTGGAGCTGCCACCACATCTCCCGGAGCTCCAGGACTCTCCAGGAGCTTCACCACACTTACAGGAGCTCCATCTCCATCCCTCCATGAGCTCCACCTCCATCTCCTGAGCTCCTTCCCCCAACAGCTCCACCATCTCAAGAGCTCCAGCAACACTCCAGGAGCTCCATGTCCATCTCGAGAGCTCCAGCACCAACCCTGGAAGCTCCAGCGTTACCCTAGGAGCTCCACCTCCACCCCATCAGCTCCACCCCATGAGGTCCACCTCCATCTCGACAGCTCCACCTCCACCTCAAGAGCTCCAGCGCTACCTCGGGAGCTCCGCCTCCACCTCGAGAGCTCTATCACCCTTCCATGAGCTCCAGCTCAATCCTGAGAGCTCCACCTCCAGCCCATGAGCTCCACCCTGAGAGCTTCGCTTCCATCTCAACAGCTCCTCCTCCATCCTATGAGCTCCAGCACCAACCCTAGGAGCTCGACTTCCACCCCAGGAGCTCCAGCAACCACCCTGGAACCTCCATCTCCACCTCCAGAGCCCCAGCACTACCCTAGAAGCTCCAGCTCCACCTCGAGAGCTCCAGCACTACCCTAGGAGCTCCACCTCCCTCCCATGAGCTTCACCCCAAGAGCTCCACCTCCACCCTGAGAGTTCCACCTCCAACCCGGGAGCAAAATCTCCATCCCAAGAGTTCAGCCCTGAGAGCTTTGATTCCCCCTCGAGAGCTCCATCTCGAGAGCTCCACCTCCATGCCAGGAACTCCAGCACCACCCTGGGACCTCCATCTCCACCTTGTGAGCTCCAGCTCCACCCCATGAGCTCCACCTCCACCTAGAGAGCTCCACCCCAAGAGCTCCACCTCCATCTCAAGAGCTCCAGCACCACCCAAGAAGCTCCACCTCCACCTTGAGAGCTCCACCTTGAGAGCTCCACCTCGAGAGCTCCACCTCCACCCCATGAGCTCTACCCCAAGAGCTTCACCTCCACCTTGAGAGCTCCAACACCACCCAAGAAGCTCCACCTCCACCTCATGAGCTCCAGCCCAAGAGCTCCACCTCCACCTAGAGAGCTCCACCTAGAGAGCTCCATCTAGAGAGCTCCACCCCAAGAGCTCCACCTCCATCTCAAGAGCTCCAGCACCACCCAAGAAGGTCCACCTCCACCTCATGAGCTCCAGCCCAAGAGCTCCACCTCCACCTTGAGAGCTCCACCCCACGAGCTCCACCTTCCCCCTGAGAGCTCCACCTCCACCCTGTGGGCTCCACCACCCTTCCATGTGCTCCACCTCCATCCCTGTGAGCTCCACCTCCATCCCACGAGCTCCACCTCCAACTCAAGAGCTCCACCTCAACCCCATGAGCTCCACCTCCACCTTGAGAGCTCCAGCACCACCCAAGAGCTCCACCTCCACCTTGAGAGCTCCAGCCCAAGAGCTCCACCTTTACAGCTCCACCTCTATCCTACGAGCTCCACCTTCCCCCTGAGAGCTTCACCTCCACCTCAAGAGCTCCACCTTCCCCCTGAGAGCTCCACCTCTACCCTGTGAGCTCCACCCCAAGAACTCCACCTCCACCCCAAGAACTCCACCTCCACCTCACGAGCTCCACAGCACGAGCTCCACCTCGAGCGCTCCACCTCTATTCTACGAGCTGCACCCCACGAGCTCCACCTCTACCCTGAGAGCTCCACCTCCACCTCAAGAGCATCACCTCCAACTCAAGAGCTCCACCTCCACCTAGAGAGCTCCACCCCAAGAGCTCCACCTCCACCCCACGAGCTCCACCTCCATCCCATGAGCTCCACCCTGTGAGTTCCACCTCCACCTCTAGAGTTCCACCTCCACCCCGTGAGCTCCACCTCTACCCTGAGAGCTCCACCACCCTTCTATGAGCTCCACCTCCATCCCATGAGCTCCACCTCCATCCCACGAGCTCCACCCTGTGAGTTCCACCTCCACCTCAAGAGCTCCACCTCCACCCCGAGAGCTCCACCTCCACCTCGAGAGCTCCACCTCAAGAGCTCCACCCCAAGAGCTCCATCTCCACCTGACAAGTCCACCTCCACCTCACAAGCTCCACCCCATGAGCTCCACCTCTACCCCGAGAGCTCCACCTCCACCCTGAGAGCTCCACCTCTATCCTACAAGCTCCACCCCACAAGCTCCACCTTCCCCCTGAGAGCTCCACCTCCACCTTAAGAGCTCCACCTCCAACTCAAGAGCTCCACCTCCACCTCGACAGCTCCATCGCCATCCCACGAGCTCCACCCCACGAACTCCACCTGCCCCCTGAGAGCTCCACCTCCACCTCAAGGGCTCCACCTCACGAGCTCCACCTCTACCCCGAGAGCTCCACCTCCACCCTCCTTCCATGCGCTCCACCTCACAAGCTCCACCTCCACCTCAAGGGCTCCACCCTGAGAGCTCCACCTCCACCCTGAGAGCTCCACCTTCACCCCGAGAGCCCCACCCCATGAGCTCCACCTCCACCTCAAGAGCTCCACTTCTATCCCATGAGCAGCACCCGACGTGCTCCACCTTCCCCCTGAGAGCTCCACCTTCCCTCTGAGAGCTCTACCTCCACCCTGCTAGCTCCACCTCCACCCGTGAGCTCCACCTCCACCCGTGAGCTCCACCTCCACCCCGAGAGCTCCACCTCCACTTCAAGAGCTCCACCTCCACCTCAAGAGCTCCACCTTCCCTCTGAGAGCTCCACCTCCACCCCAAGAGCTCCACCTCCACTTCAAGAGCTCCACCTCCACCTCAAGGGCTCCACCTCCACTTCAAGAGCTCCACCCCGAGAGCTCCACCTCCACCTCAAGGGCTCCACCTCCACCTCAAGAGCTCCACCCCAAGAGCTCCACCTCCACCTCAAGAGCTCCACCTCAAGGGCTCCACCTCCACCTCAAGAGCTCCACCCCAAGAGCTCCACCTCCACCTCAAGAGCTCCACCTCCACCTCAAGGGCTCCACCTCCACCTCAAGAGCTCCACCTCCACCTCAAGAGCTCCACCCCAAGAGCTCCACCTCCACCTGAAGAGCTCCACCCCAAGAGCTCCACCTCCACCTCAAGAGCTCCACCTCCACCTCAAGGGCTCCACCTCCACCTCAAGAGCTCCACCTCCACCTCAAGGGCTCCACCTCTACCTCAAGAGCTCCACCTCCACCCCAAGAGCTCCACCTCCACCTCAAGAGCTCCACCCCACAAGCTCCACCTCTACCCCGAGAGCTCCACCTCCATCTTGAGAGCTCCACCTCTGCCCCACGAGCTCCACCTCCACCCCGCGAGCTCCCCCTCCCCTGGGTGCCCTCGGTGCGCTCACCCGGCCGGTACTGGTCGGTGAGGTGGCTGCCGAAGTTGTAGACGAGGTCGAGGTGTCGCCGCTCCTGCAGGCGGTTGCCCACCTCGCGGAAGGCGTCCTGGGCCATGTTCTCCATCTGGCGCTGGGCCAGGCCCAGCCCGTGGCGCGCGCTGGCCTTCTGGATCACCTTGAGGATGTCGGCGTAGTCGGGGAAGGCCTCGGGGCGGTTGATGAAGCGCTCGATGCGCCGGTTGACCTCGGGGTAGCGGGTGCCGCGGTAGGGGATGCGCTGCTCGATGACGCGGCCGGTCAGGCTGCTGCAGTTCTTCAGCGCGCACAGCCGCTCGAAGATGCGCATCATCCTCCTCTTGAGGCGACTCTCCTGCAGGTAGGTGGAGTCCTCGCTGTCCAGCTCGGCCAGGTCCAGCTCCCGCTCCTGCAGCCGCTGGATCTCGCCCATGTAGACGCGGAGGAGGTTCTCCAGGTAGCGGATCTGGCGCTTGGAGCCGCCGGGAGGGCGAGAGGAGGCGGAAGGAGACGGCGGCGGCGACGAGGAGGAGGCCGCGGGCTGGGACGGAGACGGGGAGGTCGGGGAGGCCGAGGCGGCAGGGGCGGAGGTGAGAGGCAGCTTGCGGCGCAGGGTGTGGGCCTTGAGCACCGTGCACAGCTCGTTGATGTAGACATAGATCTGAGCAGAGAATCAGCAGGTTGGAAGAGACCCACAGGATCACGGAGTCCAACCCTTCCCATCAATCACTAACCCGTGTCCCTCAGCACCTCGGCCACCCGTCCCTTAAACCCTCCAGGGAAGGGGACTCAACCCTCTCCCTCTTCCAGCTCCCAACGACCCTTCCCAGGAAGAATTTCATCCTGATGTCCATCCTGACCCTCTCCTGCTGGAGCTTGAGGCCATTCCCTCTCGTCCTGTCCCTTGGGAGAAGAGCCCAGCTGCCTCCTCTCCACAACCTCCTCTCAGGGAGTTGCAGAGAGCAATGAGGTCTCCCCTCAGCTTCCTCTTCTCCAGGAGAAACCACCCCCAGGTCCCTCAGACGTGGCCTCCAGCCCCTTCCCCAGCTTCGTTGCTCTTTTCTGGACTCACTCCAGAGCCTCAATATCCTTCTTGGACCCAAACTGAATCCGGAATTGGAGGCTGGGTCTCCCCAGAGGGCGAAGCAGCTCCCTGGCCCTGCTGGCCACACCGTGGCTGCTCCAAGCCAAGATGCCCTTGGCCTTCTTGGCCACCTTGGGCCTCCTGCTGCCTCCTGCTCAACCAACACCCCCAGGGCCTTCTCCTCCAGGCACTTTCCAGCCAGACTTCTCCTAGTCTGGAGCTTCATGGGGTTGTTGTGCCCCAAGTGCCTGGTTGAACCTCATCCCGTTGGTCTCAGCCCATGGATCCAGCCTGTTCCGACCCCTCTGGAGCCTCCCGACCCTCCAGCAGTTCCCACCCAGCTCAGGGTCACCTTGTTGTGGTGAGCGCGGATGCGGCTCAGGCAGCGGCTGAGGATGTTACGGAATTCGGCCGAGGATAAGAAGTCTGGGCTGGCTTTTTGGTGACGACTGGAGAGGAAGGGGATGACCTCGGGGTGCTCCTCTGTCAGCCGCGTGCACAGCTCCAGGAACTGCAGGGGAGGAGGAGAGAACAGGGACATGGGGGGGTTGAGGGGACATGGAGATGTTGAAGGACGTGTAGACGTTGAAGGACATGGAGATTTTGAGGGACCACAGAGGTGTTGAGGGGACTTGGAGATGTTGAGGGGACTTGGAGATGTTGAGCGGACGCGGAGACGTTGAGGGACACGGAGATGATGAGGGACGCGGAGACGTTGAGGGATGCGGAGATGATGAGGTACATGGAGATGATGAGGGACACAGAGACGATGAGGGGACACGGAGACGATAAGGGACATGGAGATGATGAGGGATGCAGAGACGATGAGGGGACTTGGACATGATGAGGGACGCGGAGACGATGAGGGGACACGGAGATGATAAGGGACATGGAGACGATGAGGGACACAGAGACGATGAGGGGACTTGGAGATGATGAGGGACGCGGAGACGATGAAGGGACCTGGAAGTGTTGAGGGGATGCGGAGATGTTGAGGGACATGGAGACGATGACGGATATGGAGATGATGAGGGGACACGGAGATGATGAGGGGACATGGAGATGATGAGGGGACACGGAGATGATGAGGGGACATGGAGATGATGAGGGGACACAGAGACGATGAGGGACACAGAGACATTAAGGGACACGGAGACGATGAGGGGACATTGAGACGTTGAGGGACGTGGAGATGTTGAGGGGACGTGGAGATCATGAGGGGACGCGGAGACGTTGAGGGACACAGAGACGTTGAGGGGACACAGAGACGTTGGGGGACGCAGAGACATTGAGGGACACAGAGAAATTGAGGGACGTGGAGACGTTGAGGGGACGCGGAGACGTTGAGGGACACAGAGACGTTGAGGGGACGCAGAGATGTTGAGGGACACAGCGATGATGAGGGATGTGGAGACCTTGAGGGACATGGAGACACTGAGGGACACAGAGACGTTGAGGGGACATGGAAGGGTTGGGGGACACTAAGATGCTGAGGGGACATGGAAGAGTTGAGGGGACACAGGAGGGGTTGAGGGGACACGGAGGTGATGAGGGACGTGGAAGGGGTTGAGGGGACGCAGAGGTGTTGAGGGGACACGACGGTGTTGAGAGGACACAGGAGGGGTTGAGTGGACACGGAGGTGATGTGGGATGTGGAAGGGGTTGAGGGGACGCAGAGGTGTTGAGGGGACACGGAGGGGGTTGAGGGGACACAGAAGGGGTTGAGGGGACACGGAGGGGGTTGAGGGGACACGGAGAGGGTTGAGGGGACACGGAGGTGATGAGGGGACATGGAGGTGATGAGGGGACATGGAAGGGGTTAAGAGGGCATGGAGAGGTTTGAGGGGATACGGAGGCGGTTGAGGGACACTGAGATGTTGAGGGGACACGGAGGTGTTGAGGGACATGGAGATGTTGAGGGGACACGGGAGGGCTTGAGGGGACATGGAGGTAATGAGGGGACATGAAGACAATGAGAGACGTGGAAGGGGTTGAGGGGACACGGGAGGGGTTGAGGGGACACGGAGGTGATGGGGGACATGGAGACAATGAGGGACGTGGAAGCGGTTGAGGGGACACGGAGAGGGTTGAGGGGACATGGAGGTGATGAGGGGCGTGGAAGGGGTTGAGGGGACATGGAAGGGGTTGAGGGGACACGGAGGCGTTGAGGAGACCGAAGGGTTGAGGGGACATGGAGACGATGAGGGACGTGGAAGGGGTTGAGGGGATATGGAGACCAAGGAGATGGAGACCCAGGATGGAGATGTTGGGGGACACGAAGACACTGGGGGGACCTCCTACAAGAAGGGGCCTCCCAGCAGAGGTGACACCCCCCAAACCAGAGGTGTGTCCCCCCAAACCAGAGGTGTTCCCCGTGTCCCACCTCTCCGAAGAGCCTCTCGTTGTCCTCCCTGTATGCTCCCCCAGCCCTGGGCTCAGCCTGGGGGGCTGGGGGGGGGCGCGGGCTGTGGTTTTGGGGGGGCCCGGGGCTTTCGGGGGGCTGCCCGTTGGGGGGAGGGGGCGCGGGGGTGTCCTCGTCCTCGTCCAGCACGATGACGCCCTCGGCCGGCGGCTGCGGGGGAGGGGTGGCCATGGCGGGGAGCACCCCCAGAGTCGGGGGCAGGGCGGGGCTCCTGTGGGGGGAGGAGGAGAAGGGGGGTCAGCACCCCAAAAACCCAACACGGGCACCCTCAGAACACCCCAACCCCCCCTTATTGCCCCCCTTTACCCCTATTAACCTCTAATTGCCCCTATTAACTTCTATTGTCCCCCCTTACCCCTTATTGCCCCCCTTACGCCCCCTTATTGCCCGCAACACCCCCTATTGCCCCATTACCCCCATTAACCCCCTCTTGCCCCATCCTATTGTCCCCCTTATTGACCCCTTACACCCCCTTATTATCCCCCTTGGCCCCTATTGCCCCCCTTAACCCCCTACTGCCCCCTCACCCCTTATTGCCCCCCCTTAACCCTCTATTAACCTCTTACTGCCCAACCTTGCCCCTATTGCCCCCCTTATGGCCCCCCCTTACCCCCTATTGCCCTCCTACCCCCCATTAACCCCCTATTGCCTCCCCCCTCCCTTATCGCCCTCCTTGGCTCCCAATACACCCCCATTAACCCCTTATTTCCCCCCTCCTACCTAATTGCCCCCTCGGCTCCCATTACACCCCCATTAATCCCTTATTGCCCCCCCTCACCCCTTATTGCCCCCTTAACCTCCATTACACCCTCATTAACCCCGTATTGTCCCCTCACCCCTTATTGCCCCCTTAGCCCCCATTAACCCCTTATTGCCCTCTTACCCCTTATCGCTCCTTCACCCAATTACACCCCCATTAACCCTTTATTGCCTCCCTTACCCCTTATTGCCCCCCTTAACCCCATTACACCCCCATTAACCCCTTACTGCTCCCCTTCACCCCTTATTGCCCTCTTAACCCCCATTACACCTCCATTAACCCTTTACTGCTCCCTCTTACCCCTTATTGCCCCCCTTAACCCATTACACCCCCATTAACCCCTTATTGCCCCCGTACCCCTTATTGCCCCCGTAACTCCCATTACACCCCCATTAACCCCTTATTGGCCCCCCTCTTACCCCTATTGCCCCCTTAACCCTTTTACACCGACATTAACCCCCTATTGTCCCCCTTATTGTCCCTTAACCCCCATTAAACCCCTATTAACCCCCCTTATCGCCCCCTTACTGCCCCCCTGGGCCCCCATTAAACCCCTATTGCCCCCAACCCCCATTAAGCCCACATTAACCCCGTATTGTCTCCTCTTACCCCTTACTGCCCCCTTGAACCCCCATTAAACACCCATTAACCCCTTATTGCCCCCCACTGACCCCTCTTACCCCTTATTGCCCCCTTAACCCCATTACACCCACATTAACCCCTTCTTGCCCCCCACTGACCCACTCTTGCCCCACCTTATTGCCCCCCTTACCCCTTCTTGCCCCCCCTTGGCTCCCATTACACCTCCATTAACCCTCATTGCCCCCTTGGCTCCCATTACACCCTCATTAACCCCTTATTGTCCCCCCACTTACCCCTTACTACCCCCATTTACCTCCTATTGTCCCCTTAACCTCATTACGCCCCATTAACCCCTTATTGCCCCCATTAACCCCTTATTGCCCCCTTGACCCCCATTACACCCCCATTAACCCCATATTGCCCCCTTAACCCTCATTAAACCCACATTAACCCCTTATTGGCCCCTTACCCCCATTACACCCTCATTAACCCCTTATTGTCCCCCCACTTACCCCTTACTACCCCCACTAACCTCCTATTGTCCCCTTAACCTCATTACGCC
>JAUMJK010002223.1:0-74007 GCA_033558105.1 Coccyzus lansbergi | reverse complement strand
GGTACAAACATACACAGACAAACGTACTCCCTCCCCAGGCATTAACAGCCCCCCCAGACCCATCCAAGGGGATGGGGCACACGGACCGACCCCCCCCCCAGTGCTGCAGGGGGGGCACAAACATACATGACCTCGTTGCTCTCTCCAACTACCTGAGAGGAGGTTGTGGAGAGGAGGGTGATGGCCTCTTCTCCCAAGGGACAGGGGACAGGACGAGAGGGAAAGGCCTCAAGCTCCGCCAGGGGAGATTTAGGCTGGAGATTAGGAGGAAGTTTTTCACAGAAAGGGTCATTGGGGAGTGTCAGAGGCTGCCCAGGGAGGGGCTTGATTCACCTTCCCTGGAGGGGTTTAAGGCACTGGTGAGGCCGCTCCTTGAATCCTGTGTTCAGTTCTGGGCCCCTCAGCACAAGAGGGATCTTGAGGCTCTGGAGCGAGTCCAGAGAAGAGCAACGAAGCTGGTGAAGGGGCTGGAGAACAGGCCCTATGAGGAGCAGCTGAGAGAGCTGGGGGTGTTTATCCTGGAGAAGAGGAGGCTGAGAGGAGACCTCATTACTCTCTACAACTACCTGAAGGGAGGTTGGAAGTTTTTCAGGGAAAGGGTCACTGGGCATTGGAACAGGCTGCCCAGGGAGGGGGCTGATTCACCTTCCCTGGAGGGGTTTAAGGGAAGGGTGGATGAGGTCCTGAGGGACATGGGTTAGTGTTTGATGGGAATGGTTGGACTCCATGATCCAATAGGTCTCTTCCAACCTGGTGATTCTATGATTCTATGATTAAACACACACCCCCACCCAGGACACAAACACTCCCCCCAGACCCTTCCAAGGGATAAAATCCCCCAGGACACACGCACAGCTGCTCCCAGTGCTTCAGGAGAGGCACAAACATACATACAGGTCCCCCCACAAGGACACAAACACCTCCCCTGGAGCCTTCCAAGGGATAAAAGCCCCCAGGACACTTGCACAGAGTCCCCCACCCCAGGACACAAACACCCCCCAATTCAGACCCTTCCAAGGGACAAAACCCCCTCAGAACACACAGACTGACCACCCCCCCACCCCCCCCCCCAGTGCTGCAGGGGGGGCATAAACATACATTAAACACATCCCCCAGGACACAAACACACCCCCCCAGACCCTTCCAAGGGATAAAATCCCCCAGGACACACGCACAGCTCCTCCCAGTGCTTCAGGAGAGGCACAAACATACATACAGGTCTCCACCCCAGGACACAAACACACCCCCCTGGACCCTTCCAAGGGATAAAAGCCCCAGGACACTTGCACAGACACGCACCCCCCTGGACATAAACATCCTCTTTGCCCCCACAAGGGACACATTCCTTCCCCCCTCCCTCCACCCCGATTACCTCTTGGAGCACCCTCTGTACCCAAGATGAGGGATACCCCCCCTGCACCCCCACCCTGCACCCCAGGACAGGGACACACTCTATTGGGTCCCTGTCCTCCCCAGTGACACCCCATGGAGCACCCCTCCTTGCTCACAGGAACAGGGACACCCCTTTATTCCCCAAGACACATTTTGGGTCCCTCAGGAACACCCCTTTACCTCCCCCCTGCACCCCAGGACAGAGACATCCCTTTAACCCCTTCCCCCAGGACAGCCTTTGGGTCCTTGTCCCCCTAGGGACACCCCTTGGAGACCCCCCCCCCCACACACAGGGACAGGGACACCCCTTGGAGTCCCACCCATCCTCACAGGGACAGGGACACCCCAGCCCCATCTTCATTCCTTCACCCCAAGGCTCAGGGAGGTGTGGGGGGGTTGCCTCTGCCCCCCCCTTACCCCCCCAACCCCTCAGCAAGTCCTACACAGGCCCTAAGGTGACAACCCCACGGCCCTACAGGCCACCAGGCCCTGTCCAGCGGTTCTTTGAGGGGGGTGGTGGTGTCACTCAGGATCAGGCCCCCCCCATCCTGGCTCGGTGGCACCATACGAGAGGCTGTCCCAGTGTGGGGGTGTCGTGTGCTTCCCCCCCCCCTCCCCATATCCCCAAATCCCTCGTCTGACGCCAGGCGCTGAGAACCGACGCATTCGTGTGAGGCCAATGGCTGCAGCAGGGCTGCTGCATGACTTCACCGCCCGCAACGCGCATTGGCTGCTGCTGGGGGGGCACCCAGAGGGCTCCCCCACCCCCACTGCAACGCAGACGCTTCCCCTGGGGTTCACCGCGTCACCCCCCCAACCCCAGCCGTGCAGCCCCCCCAACCCCCTACATGTCCCCCCCCAAGCTGCTTCTCCTCTTCCTGCTTCTTGTGGATGTTTCATTGTGGGGTTGGCAGCCCCCCCCAAAGCTGAGTTTGCATCTCCCCCCAAGCTGAGCTTGTAGCCCCCCCAAAACTGTGTTTGCAATCCCTCCCAAAGCTGAGTTTGCAGCTCCCCCCAAGCTGAGCTTGTAGCCCCCCCAAACTGTTTGCAGCCCCCCCCAAAGCTGAGTTTGCAGCTCCCCTCAAGCTGAGCTTGTAGCCCCCACAAAACTGTTTGCAATCCCTTCCAAAACTGAGTTTGCATCTGCCTCCAAGCTGAGCTTGTAGCCCCCAAAACTGTGTTTGCAGCCCACCCCAAAGCTGAGTTTGCAGCTCCCTCCAAGCTGGGGTTTGCACCCCCCGCCAAGTGTGTTTGTAGCCCCCCCCAAGCTGAGTTCGCATCTTCCTCCAAAGCTGGGCTTGTAGCTCCCCCCAAACTGTGTTTGCAGCCCCCTCCAACTGTGTTTTCCGCCCCCACCCAACGTGACTTTGCAGTCCCCTCCCCCAAACTGTGTTTGCAGCACCCCCAAAACTGAGTTTGCAGCTTCTAGGCTGTGAGGACCCCCCAAGTCTGTGTGCAGCCCCTCAAAGCTGTGTTTGCAGTGCCCCCACTCCTCAGCCAAGCCAGGCTTCCAGCCCCCCCAGAACTGAGTCTGCAGCCCCCACAAAGCTGAGCTTGCGACTCCCCTCCCGCCCCAGCTGGTGGACAAGAATGGGGACAGGGACATGGGATTGGGACAGGAACAGGGATAGGGACAGCAGATGGGGACAGGGAACTAGGAAAGGGGACAGGGACATAGGATTGGGGTAGGGACAGAGAGAGGGACAGGAGATGGGGACAGGGAACCAGGACAGGGGACAGGGACATAGGATCGGGATAGGAACAGGAGATGGGGACAGGGGACAGGGGACATGGGATTGGGATAGGGACAGGAGATGGGGACAGGGAACCAGGAAAGGGGACAGGGACATAGGATTGGGAAAGGGACAGGGACAGGGGACAGACAACCAGGACAGGGGTGAGGATGAGGAAAGGGGTAGAGGCAGGGGATGGGGAAAGGGAACCAGGACAGGGGACAGGGACATATTATTGGGATAGGGACAGGGAGAGGGACAGGGGACGGAAACAGGGAACCAGGACAGGGGATGGGGACAGGGCTGGGATCAGGGTCAGGGGACAGGGCCAGTAGCACGGAGCGTGCTGGCCGCTGGCCCCCGTTGGGTGGCTCTGGCAGAGGAGCCACATGCCTCTAAAATTGCGCACGCTGCCATGTAGGTCACCCAGCCGCTAATGACAGGGCGGCAGCGCCAGCACCCACAGCCCCAGGGGGACACCCAGGGGTGACTGTCACAGCAGGGACACCCAGGGCTGGCCGGGAGCTCCCCAGCCCGCGGCCGTGCTCTTGGCTGGGCGCTCACTGCGTGTGCGATGCACACTCGCCCTGTGGTTGCCAGTCACAACTGCATGTTTGCTTCTTGCCTGGCACAAGCGCTGTCTGTGCATGCTCTGCACGCTCCCTGCTCACACATCACACTCACTATTCACTCCCTGCACACTCCCCGGTCTCTCCGCATGCTTTACACGCTCCCTGCACACTCACTGCACCCTCACTGCTGATGTTTCACACTCACTATTCACTCCTTGCATGCTCCAGGCCTCTCTACATGCTCTTCATGCTCACTGCTCACACACCACACTCACTATTCACTCCTTGCACACTCCCTGCCCTCTCCACATGCTCTGCATGCACTGCACACTCCCTGTACACTCAGTGTATGCTCACCACTTGTGTTCCACACTCACTCTTCACTCGCTGCACACTCCTTGGTCTCTCTGCATGCTCTGCACACTCTCTCCATGCTCACTGCTCACACATCACACTCACTATTCTCTCCCAGGCCTCTCTGCATTCTCTGCACACTCCATGTTCACTGCTCACACATCACACTCACTATTCTCTCCCAGGCCTCTCTGCATGCTCTGCACACTCACTGCACCCTCAGTGCATGCTCACTGCAGATGTTCCACGCTCACTTTTCACTTGCTGCACACTCCAGGCCTCTCTGCACACTCCCTGCTCACGTTCCACACTCACTTTTCCCCTCCTGTTATTTCCCCAGTGCAAGAAGGGCCTGGTTCGCCTGTCCTGGAAGTGGGATGGTTTGGAGCCCTGGCTCCCTTTCAAATGAAAATATCTTGCAAAAAAAACCTTGGAATTTCCTGCTAGGCAGAAACCCAGAGGTTTGACTCTCCCAGCGCTGGTTCTGCTGGTGGAGTGGGACGGGAGGGACTGAACTGGGCAATCTTTAAGGTCCCTTCCAACCCAAACTATTCCATGATTCTGTGCCAACAGGAAAGTTGGGGAGGGGCTCTTGATCAGGGACAAGAGGGATAGGACCAGGGGGAAGGGTTGGGTTGGAAGGGTCCTCAAAGCTCATCCAGTTCCACCCCTGCCATGGGCAGGGACGCCTCCCACTGGATCAGGAGCTCCAAGCCCCATCCAACCTGGCCTTGAACCCCTCCAGGGATGGAGCAGCCACCACTGCTCTGGGCAGCCTGGGCCAGGACCTCCCCACCCTCATTGTGAAGAATTTCTGCCTAATGTCTAATCTAAATCCCTGCAGCCCCCAAAACCAGGGACAGGAGTGGCATGAGCTGTGGTTTTGGGGTGTCTGGGGAGGAGTGGAGGGAGGGGGCTTCTGTAGGAAATAGTGTTTGATAGGAATGGTTGCTAGTGTTTGATAGGAATGGTTGGACTCGATGATTCGATGGGTCCCTTCCAACCTGGTTGTTCTATGATTCTATGATTCTATTCTATGATTTTTGGCTATGGGAGATGCACTTTCAAACACCCCAGGCTCTTTTCTCACCTTTCTACATCCTCTGGATTCCCTGGGAAGAGGGAAATCCTGCAGGTGTCCTGGGGGGATGCGCAGGAGGGGAGGTGCAGGCTGGCAGGTCCCACCATTTCCTAGAAGGAGCAGAAAAAGTCCCAAACCACAAACCAAAATCACCTCCCTCACTGTTTCACAGAATCAGAATCACAGAATCACAGAACAACCAGGTTGGAAGGGACCCATCGGATCTTCTAGTCCAACCATTCCTATCAAAAAGGACATGGAAGGTGCAGAGAGGCCTGTGCATCCCAGGGCTGGAAGATGCTCGCGGCTGCATCCCGGCAGCCCCTGGGGTTTGATGGGCATGTTGTTTGCCAGGAGCAAAAATGAACCTGAGACTCCTCTTTTTTTAGGCTGGCAAAGCAGCGGGTAAGCCACGACAGGGAGGGAATGTCCCCTCCTGCAGGGACAGCATGGGCACAGAGCAGCAGATGCCCCCAGGATCACCCGCCAGCCACAGGGATGGGGACACGCTCCCCTCTCCGGCACTTTCCCAGAAGGGCCACTGTGTCCTGCCTGTGTTCCCGGCAGGAGGCCAGCGAGCCGCTGGCTGCCAGCCCCGGTGACTGTCCCCTTGTCCCAGGAGCAGCTGTCACCTCCTCCATGGAGCCCCAGAGCCCAAATCCGGAGAGGGACAAACCCCCAGCCCAGCTGCCCCAGTCCAGATGTTGTGTTGGGGCTGGGGGCTGCCAGGGCTCCGCAGGGTCCCCAGGAGTGTCCAGCTCCAGGTGCACCCACTGCCCTGGGTGAAAAGGAAAGGACATTCCAACGTGTTTGGAAAGCTGCCGGCTTGGGATGAGGGATGGAGGAGCAGGTGGCCATGGGGCTACCCAGGGCTGGAGGGGCTGAGTGTGACTGCAGAGCTGCTTGGGGACACCTCCTGTGTCACCCCACGCTCCTGTTTTCCCAACCCCAAGGGTGCATGGTGGGGATGAGCTTGGGGTGAGGCAGCACCTCCAGGGAATGGGAAGGGGGGATGAGCTCGGGATGAGATTAAGGCACGGGTAGATGAGGTCCCGAGGGACATGGTTTAGTGTTTGATAGGAATAGTAGGACTCGATGACCCGATGGGTCTCTTCCAGCCTGCTTGTTCTATGATTCTATGAGGAAGGACCTCCCAGGGGTGGGGAATGCAGCCTGTGGGCCCTCCAAAGAGATGGGATGGGATGGGATGGGATGGGATGGTCCATGGCTCTGTAGCACAGGGAGGCAACACTGTCTGGGGACATCCCTGTCCTCACCCAGTAGAGATGTGGCTCCTGCACAGCCCCATGGATGTTTCCCTTGCAGATCCTGTAGGAGACCCCCAGTCCTTACTCCCCCTGGATGGATTCCGAGGGCCCAGCAACTGCTGCAGTCTCTCCTCAGCTTCTGGAACCAGCTCCCAATTTTAAGCAAACCCTGATGAGAACTGAGGTCCTGAGCTCTTCAGCATTTTTGAGGCAGTAGAACCCAGCAGGGAGATGGCGCAAGGTAAGTGATCGTTTCCTCAGGAGCAGCGAGCGAACCTGAGCCAAAGAAAAGAATCATTTCCCTTCGAACATACGGGCAGGGCAGAGCAGCCCTGCAGCCAAGCCAGCTCCGGGGCAGATGCCATCTGTGTGTTGTGGGAAGGGCTCAGCCCTGCAGAGGGGACACTGCAGAGGACAGGTTACCTGCTCCATCCAGCCCCTGCTACACAGGAGATCATGGAACTGTGGAATAGGTTGGGTTGGAAAGGACCTCAAAGCCCATCCAGTTCCACCCCATGTGCCAGGCAGGGACACCAGGGACATTGGATCAGGGGCTCCAAGCCCCATCCAACCTGCCCTTGAACCCCTCCAGGGATGGGGCAGCCACCACTGCTCTGGGTAACCTGGGCCAGGGCCTCCTCAACCTCACAGCAAAACATTTATCCCTAAGATCTCATCTCAGTCTCCTCTCTTTCAGCTGAAAACCACTCCCCCTCATCCTGTCCCTGCACTCGCTGATCAAGAGCCCCTCTCCTCAGCTTTCCTGGAGGCCCTTTCAGGACTGGAAGCTGCTTTAAGGTCTCCTTGAAGCCTTTGCTTCTCTAGGCTGAACAACCCCAACTCACTCAGCCTGGGCTCCAGCCCTCAGATCATCTCTGTGGCCTCCTCTGGCCTCACTCCAATGGCACTATGTGCCTCCTGTGCTGAGGACTCCAGAACCGAACACAGGGCTCCAGGTGGGTCTCCCAGAGCAGAGCAGAGCAGAGCAGAGGGACAGGATCCCCTCCCTGCTGGCCTCGCTGCTCTGGGTGCAGCCCAGGACGCAGTTGGTTTCTGGGCTGTGAACATGTTTCCAGTTCACGTTGAAGTTGTCATCCCCCAGCACCTCGAGTTCTTCTCTTCAGTGCCGCTCTCAATCTGTTCTGTACCCAGCCTGGATTTGTGCTCCATCTGCAAATCTGTTCTCGTCTGGGCTCTGACCAGTGTCTGCGACATCTCGGTCTGCAGCTCATTGGTGCCTGGGCAGACGAGCAATGAAATCACTGACAGGTTCGGGTCACAGCCCCGAGGCCGGGCTCAGCTCTAGGTGTTTGCTGCAGCCCATGCTTGGACTCGATGATCCGCTGGGTCTTTTCCAACCTGGTGCTTCTATGATTCGATGATCCTGCAGCTCCCTTGCAGCCAAGCAGCAGTTCAAGGGCAAGTAAACAGGAGGCCCAGCGTGGGGAGATGAAAGCAGGGAGCTGCCTGGGCGGCAGAGGGGAAAAGGCGGAGGCAGAAGTCGAGCGAGGCCGAGCGTTGGTGCGGTGGCTCCGCAAACCTGTCTGGGCAACATCCTGCACTGCTGCACAGGAAAGGCTCAGCTGCAGCGGCAGCTTCAGGCCTGTGGCTCTTCTCCCCTAATGATGCGTTTCCTCCTCCTCTTCCTCTTTCTCCCTCCATTGAGCTTGTTTCACATCGAAGCAGCCAGATCTTTCACCCCAACATGAAGGGAGGGCAGAGGAAGGCAAGAGAGGTGGAGCTGGATGATCTTTCAAGACCCCTTCCAACCCAAATCCTTCCCCGATTCCATGATTCTAAGGCAGGGAGGGCACCACAGTCAAGTGGGTGACAGCAAGACAGGTGATGTGCACACCCAGACACGACACTCGTGGCATCTGAGGTCAGTGTGGAAGGGAAAGCAGGTGAGGAGCAATGTGGGCTGACCCAGCACCACTCACAGCCTCCCGTAACTTAGCTCTCAGGTCCCTTCCCTGCAGGGTTTAGAATCATAGAATCATCAGGTTGGAAGAGACCCACTGGATCATCGAGTCCAACCATTCCCATCAATCACTAAACCATGTCCCTCAGCATGTCATCCACCTGTCCCTTAAACCCCTCCAGGGAAGGTGACTCAACCACCTCCCTGGGCAGCCTCTGCCAGTGCCCAATGACCCTTTCGGTGAAAAACTTCCTCCTGATGTTCAGCCTGAATCTCCCCTGGTGGAGCTTGAGGTCATTCCCTCTTGTCCTGTCCCCTGTCCCTTGGGAGAAGAGCCCAGCTCCCTCCTCTCCACAACCTCCTTGCAGGTAGCTGCAGAGAGCAATGAGGTCTCCTCTCAGCCTCCTCTTCTCCAGGATAAACACCCCCAGCTCTCTCAGCCACTCCTCTTGTTCTCCAGCCCCTTCACCAGCTTCGTTGCTCTTCTCTGGACTCACTCCAGAGCCTCAACATCCTTCTTGTGGTGAGGGGCCCTTCCCTGGTTGTGTGCAGGATGCGGTCTCACTCCCGGGGTGCAGCAGGGCTTGGGTGGGTGCTGCACCCTCTCCTGGGGGGGTCCAGCACCTCTGCCAGGGGTGGGGAGCAAAGCAGAAGCAGGTGCTGCAGGCAGGGCCCAGAGGGTCTGGTAGAGCCAGGGGCTGCAGAGTCCAATCCTGGGCTGGAAAATAACCTGACTGGGAAAGTGAACCTTTGGGAATAGGGACATCGCAGACTCAAGTCAGGATAAGACTGCTGGTCGAGGTCCAGCCCCACAGCCCTGGGAATACACATGGGGCTCGGAGCAGCCCAGCCCCAGCACCTGGGCAGGGAGAGGAATCAAGCCCCAGAGCAGCAGAGACAGGAGCAAAGAGCCTGGAGCTTCAGCAGCTGCAGGGAGCAGCTCTCCCACACGTTTCCCGAGGAGTTCGGACACACTGTGTGTTTGTTTTGCTGATCGAAAGCCTCTGACGAACGTGTAATCATGAGACGTTTAGCAATCGGAGTGCGCTATGTAAATACAACATAATTTATTGGATCCATTTCAGAGAACTATAGTGGTATTTGTACGAGTGTCCTAACGATAGTACAAGAAACGAGAGTCACGTATGTACAGAGATTCCAGGACACAGGAAAACTTGGTAAGGAACAATCGGGTTAGTGGTAGTTTGGTCCCTGTTCATAGAAACCTCTGCTCTCACTGTAACCCCAGAGCTTTAGGTAGAGCCACCTACCTACCTTGGGGCGCTGCAAAGTTCTCTGCAGGCAGCAGAATTGCTTGTGGAAGCAGCAGGAGGGCTGTGGTCTCTGCCTTCACACCAGAGACTTTGGTTACGAGATGTGTGCGGCTGAGTGGGATGCGCTGCTCAGGAAGAGGGAGAAGGCTCCGTACCCTAACGGGAAGCAGAAAACGGTCCACGGGCAGCTGGAAAGCAACCAGCCCAGTTCCTTCTCGGCAGGGTCAGTGTGTACCACGAGGAGGTGGGGAAGTGCAGGTGGTGAAGAAGGCCTCCCCACACCTGTGCCAGCACCTTCCCTCTGCTCATGGCCACAAGGCACAGGTCTGCTTGGCCTGATCATAGAATCATAGAACAACCAGGTTGGAAGGGACCCATCGGATCTTCTAGTCCAACCATTCCTATCAAAAGGAATGCTCTGCACGGGGCAGAGCTCAGCTCGGAGCTGGTGGAAAATGCACGAGCAGATCGACATCAGCAGCGCTCCAGCACAGCTCCATCACAGCACTGGTCCAGCCATGGAAGAAATCCAAGTCCAACTTCTTTTTCCCAGAGGGAAAGCAAGGGGGGCCAAGCCTTGGGGAGAGGATGCCAAGCAGAGGGCGAGCGCCAAAGCAGCTCTGTCCAAAAATTGGATTCACAGCCAGTAGAAGAGGTGCTGGAACCAAAGAGCACCCCAGGGAATCCACACAGACCAACATTTCTTCCCCAATCCCCACGGAACCTCCCTTCACGAGTGGGAAATGGGTGTCTGGAGGGAAGTACCACTTTCACGGCAGCATCAGCTACACAACACGGCTCGGAAGCATCTGGCTCGGCTCGCTTGATGCCGCTGCAGTGAGGGGACAAGGAAGAGACAGCACAGGGCGGCTCCTTCCTCCTCAAAGAGCGAGCAGTTCCACCATGTGGCCCAAAATATTTTCTTTTCTTTTTTTTTTTTTATAGAAATTACTATAAAAAAAAAACCTAGTTAATCTAGAGCATCTTTAAAAAAATATTCCTGCAATATCACAGTTTTACATTGAAACTCGTTAAAAATATAGAGATTTTTTTTAAGAAAACGTCTCTGTTCTCCCCTTGAATCACGTCTCCAATGCAGGAGTGGGACTGAGTCCTCAGAAGAGACGTTGAGGTGGGAGCAGGAGGGTCTGATCTCAGTGGCACATCCGGGACGTCATTTCCTTCTGTCAAAGGGACAGAAAAGCAAGGAACCATGAATGAAGATTGAGATTAGGGTTGTTCAATCTGGAGAAGAGAAGGCTCTGAGGAGACTTTAGAGCAGCTTCCAGTCCTGAAAGGGCCTCCAGGAAAGCTGGGGAGGGGCTTGTGATCAGGGAGAGCAGGGCTAGGATGAGGGGGAAGGCTTTTCAGCAGAAAGAGGGGAGATGGAGACGAGATCTTAGGGAGAAATATTTTGCTGTGAGGGTGGGGAGGTCCTGGTTGCCCAGAGCAGTGGTGGCTGCTCCATCCCTGGAGGGGTTCAGGGCCAGGTTGGATGAGGCTTGGAGCAACCTGATCCGATGGGAGGTGTCCCTGCCCGTGGCAGAGGGTTGGAACTGGCTTTGAGGTTCCCCTTCAACCCAAACCATTCCATAATTCTATGGTTGCCAGGTAAGGGTGTGGATAAAAATCCTGCCCTGTGTGGAGTGGTAAATACTGCTCTCAGGCATGCAGTGACGCTCTTACTAAGAGCTCTGGATTGGGCAGGGCTGTCTTCCCACCACCTCCTCACACTCACACGACACCCTTCCCCCTGCCCAGCGGCTCTGCAGGTTGGCTCTGCTGCTCACAGCTTCACCAACAGCATCACCACCTCCTGGGGCTGCCATTCCCCGTCCTTCAGACCCCTGGCAAAGGCAGTGGTGTTGCCCTTGCTTTTCAGCACTGGGAACTCATAGAATCATAGAACAACCAGGTTGGAAGGGACCCATCGGATCTTCTAGTCCAACCATTCCTATCAAAATAAGCTCAGGGAGGCGGATTTAGCCATCCACGTCCTGGAGACGCAGGGAAGTGGCTGGAGAACATTAGCTCCCCGCAGCTGATTGCCCAAATGACCCTGCTTGGCTGTTCCTGCACGTCCTGACTCTCATTTTCCTGACAACCAAACTATAAGGCCACCCGATGTCCTCAATGGAGGCAATTTTGAGAAGGTACCTGAGACCTTTCTGACTCCTCCACCCTTTTTGCAGCCCCAGACAGACCAACGTCTGTCCCACTCACCAGTGGTTCCAGCTCCTTGGTGTCTATGAGATTGAACTCTTTCACAAAGTAGTAAAAGTGCTTGTAGCAAGTGTTCACGTGGGCTTCCGACCCCATCTGGGTGATCCTGTCGAAATGGTGGATGTAGACATGGACAAAGACTCGGAAAAGCCTGGAGAGAATCTTCTTGACCACTGGGAGGAAGTTCTTGGGGAAGGGAGTACCTGGGAGGGAAGACAGGACCAGGAGAAACGTTCAGTGAAGTTAAAGCTGGTCCCTTGGGGCCAAAATCAATTGATAAAACAGACAAACTGAGACAGAAGATCTTCTGCCCCTGGAAATTTCCAGTTTCCCTCTCCCTTTCCCTCTCCATCTGGATCAGGTGACCAAAGCCTAGTGACAGTGCTGCACCATCGATCGTTACCAGTGACTAAAAGCAAGAGCTCAGCCTTGAGGACTCCCGGCAGCTGTTTCAGTTCGATAGTTTTCTTCTTCTTCTATTCAGTACATTTACATAAACAGTGCAAAACGTTAGATACGACCAAGCAACTTCCCAAAACAAAGAACCGGTGCTGTTCACACCCCACAGTTATCTCGTATTTTGATATGTCTGCAGCTCTTTGGTTAAAAATTAAAGACATTAAGGTCTCTGCTTTAAAGCCGTCAGGTCTCTGCGATTTGTTCAGCTGGGGCCCAGCAACGAAAACTGGCCAACCAGCCACCCCAGGAGAATATCAGGGTTTAAAGTTCACCCAGGTGGTTTCTTGGAGGAGTGAGGATCAGTTAAACCCTTTCAGTGCTCTGCAAGAACTGCAGCACTTCAGAGCGAGGAAGCTGGGAAAAGCTGAGCTGGAAACAACAACAACAAACCACAACCTTCCCGCTGTTGGAAGCTTGTCAGAACAAACACCCTGTGCACGGTCCCTCAAGTCTGGCAGAAGAGTCCCAACAAGAGGCAGCACAGCAGGCGTCTAGGTGACAGGAGGAAGTGGTGGGGAGGATTCCAGTGCTCTGGTTGCCAGAAGGGTTCTTTCAGCCCTGTCTCCTCCTTTCTCCAATCAGTGTCAGGTTCAAGCTGAGTTCTGGCACCAGAAGAGGAGCCCTGGGAATGTTTTTTGTGACAGACGCGTCCCAAGCAGGAGGCGAATGTTCCCCTTCTGGGCTTTGATGGAATAAAGATCGAATTAGGGTTAGGAAAGGGTCTTTCCAGACCAGGCTGGATGGGGTTTTGATGGGATCCAGTGGGAGGTGTCCCTGCCCACGGCAGCGGAGTTGGAACTAGATGGGCTTTAAGGTCCCTTCCAACCCAAATCATTCCATGATTCTGTGATAAACACCAGGGCAGGAGGGAAGGAACATCACTGCACCTTATCTTTTGTATCCCAGAAGATGAGAGCTCTGCATGGGATCAATCACATCTACCTAATGCTTTAGATTCTGAATTCGCACATCTTATGCAACACATAAACAAAAACCCCAATAATCTTTGCCCCCAAGGCAGCACACAAAGCTGCGTTTGGATAAGGAGATTTAGGTGTCTTAGGTTGAATTCTGGTTTCCATCACTCTGGCAATAGATAAAACGCTGCCCCTCCCTCCCTGCACGTGTCAGCATCCCACCCTGCTGCAACAAACAACTGCGGAGACGCCAGGAAGCACCGAGCCAGAAAGGGCAGAGTCAGCTAACGCCAGCCTGTAATGATGAAGCGGCTAATTATGGCAACGTGGCCACCAGACGCAGAGCACACGCGTCCAACCCAAGCTAACAATCAGCTCTAGGAGAGCTGTCTGTCAGGAGCCCATGGTCAGTGGGAACCACTGAATGGGTTGGGTTGGGTTGGAAAGGACCTTAAAGCCCATCCAGTTCCATCTTCTGTCATGGGCAGGGTCACCTCCCACTGGATCCAAGCCCCATCCAACCTGGCCTTGAACCCCTCCAGGGATGGAGCAGCCACCACTGCTCTGGGCAACCTCACAGTAAAACATTTCTTCCTAAGATCTCATCTCCATCTCCCCTCTTTCTGCTGAAAACCATTCTCCCTCATGCTATCCCTGCACTCCCTGATCACGAGCCCCTCCCCAGCTTTCCAGAAGCTCTTTTCAGTACTGGAAGCTGCTCTGATATTTCTCCAGCCTGAACGACCCCAACTTTCTCAGCTTGTCCTCATATGGGATGTGCTCCAGCCCTCTGATCATCTTCATGGCCTCCTCTATATTTGCTCTGCCAGAGACTGACTTTTCTACCAGGAGTCTCTTGGTTTTTGCTGCTTAGGCTCAGCTTGACATTCCTCAAAGCATCCACACCTCCAAACAGGTCCTGGTACAGCTCTGGCTATTTTAGTGCTCAGAAGAGTTATGAAGTTTCCCAGGTGCTCAGAAGAGCTTATTACATACACTGAGCAGCACAAAAGGAAACTGCTCTGCTACAAGAGTGACCAACAGCATCACCTGGAACAGAAACAGGACCTAGAATCATAAAATCATAGAACAACCAGGTTGGAAGGGACACATCGGATCTTCTAGTCCAACCATTCCTATCTAACGCTAAACCAAGTCCCTCAAGACCTCATCCACCTGAGCCTTAAACACCTCCAGGGAAGGTGATTCAACCACCTCCCTGGGCAGCCTATTCCAATGCCCAATGACCCTTTCTGTGAAAAAGCTCCTCCTAATCTCCAGCCTAAATCTCCCCTGGCGGAGCTGAGGGCTCCAAGAAGAAGGCTCCGTACCAGCCTCTCAGTCACACCTAGAACTGAACTCACCGACATTCGTGGGGAAGATGTCCTCGTTGTTGATCTGTACCTCGATCCAGTCCATCAGGAGGTTCATGTACTGGGGAGCGGAGAGGGCTGTGGGTTTGCGGTACTTGTGCTCGTCCTGCCATCGGTACTCGTACTTGGGTCCCCCCGACATGACGGGGCAGGACTGCTCCGTGCAATAGTCACTGATGGTGCCGTAGATCAGGTTGATGCGGTTGAAGAAGTCCACCACGTGCACAGCCACCCAGTCGTTCTGCTCCTCGCCCGGCGGCAGCTGGACGGCAACTTTCAAGTCCAGGCCAGCGTTGAGCGAGGCTTGAGCCTTCTTGTGCAGCTCAAACCGCTGAGTCCCCGGCTCAAACTTGCGCTTGGGCCGGAAGGTTTTGTCTTTATTGAACACTTGCTTTAAAGCATGGGACATTTTTCTTCTCTTCCTTCTTTTCCAGGTCCGTAGCGATGACAGCCAGAGAGGGAACGCCGCTGGGCCACTTCCCGGGGCAGGGCTGGGGCGACTCTGATCTTCAGAGCAACCTCCTGCTGCTCATCTGGTCCTGATCTGCAAGGCAGCACAGAAGGGCAGCGATTAGGAGCAGCTCTCTCCACAGGAAACCTTGCCTCAATCCCATAGGAAGAGATCTGGGATGCCATCTGGGCTCTCGCCCCAGATCTGAGGAGGGGGAGGAAGCCAACGCCAGCTTTCCTTCCTCCCCCTTCCCTTTCCAGCGTGGCGGCTCGGCTCGCACTGAAGGAAAAAGTCAGCTCTGCTCGGTTTCTCTTGCAGACGCAGGGATGAAGGATCCAGCCCTATAGAGAACAGATGGGAAGGGGCAAACCCAGACATCAAGGGGTGGTCCCCCCCGGCATGACTCTAAGGGACGTGGCTGCCTTTCACCCCAGCATCACCACACTGACACCCAAACTATGGAGAAACTCCACCACCCACGCACTTCCACCACACCACGTACTTAAGAGGGGTAAAACTTTAAGATGGGTTTTACCTGGACCAGTTTTTTTCACCTGGATCAGGATTTTCCCCTACGCTTCCCTCTGACTGCACCTCAAAGGCGAGGTTAGGACAACCCACAAGAAAGCTCCTCTCTCCAAATGTCTGCGCAGTAGCCGCCTGCGCAGCCGCAGCGCTGAGGACGGGACACGGAAGAGCAGAGAGGAACCAGCAAAAGAAGAAGTCGCAGTTCAGGTCCCCAGAAGGAGAATATTCTGAAATTACATCAGCCCTAAGAGCAGCCACAGCCTCTTCTGCAGGTGCAGGCAGACCATAAATACATTTTTTCACTTCGCTTTTGCTCACTTCGAGTAGAAGGCTGGTCAAAAGCTGGAAGAACGGGGAAAGCTCGCCTTCCTCTTCCAGTCTGTGGAAAAGAATCAGCTCCAAGAGGGTGAGACTGATGTTAAGATCTGAGAGGACGCTGTTTATCTGCAGCTAATTATACCTCCTTTGTTCCCACATCCATCCCTGCGGATAATTTGTGTCAGGCTGCTCTTTGATGGAAGCTCAGGGCAGAAAGCTGCGCGTACTAAAAATATGATTTTACAGAGAAACAAATGAAGTAACAGAAACGAACTAAAGCCGATGCCTTCCTGAATGTGGCAAATAAGAGTTTCCATACTTCGATAAGCAGGCAAGCAAAACAAACCCCTTTCACCAAGCAGAAATCTACTTGGATTTATAGGAAGCCAGAGTGTGGTGCAAATAAGTAAATAATATCATAGAATCGTAGAACAACCAGGTTGGAAGAGACCCGTCGGATCATCGAGTCCAACCATTCCTATCAAACATTAAACCAAAATTACTCCCAAATTCAAGGTCAAAAGTACCTTTGCTGCACCCCAGCCCCTCTCCAACAGATGCTGCACAGCACTGATCGACATTTCTTCCCTGGAGAAAGATGAATAAGATTTAAACCATAGCCTCTTCTTTTCTTATTTAATTACAGCAAGGGAAGAAAACCCAAACCAACTGCAGTTTGTCCCACTAAGAACAGGCTTGACATTTCCTAGTGCTGCTTTTCCTGCAGAAACAGGCTCAGGAACCTCTTCTCTGCAGAAGAGAATCACAGAATCATAGAATCAAAGAATCATAGAACCATAGAATAACCAGGTTGGAAGAGACCCACCAGATCATCGAGTCCAACCATTCCTATCAAACACTAAACCATCATGGAACTGTTAAGGTTGCAAAAGACCTCTAAGCTCATCCAGTCTGTCAGCCCAACACCCCCATCCCTATCAAACCATGTCCTGAAGTGCCACATCTACGTGCCTCTTGAATCCCTCCAGGAATGGAGACTCCACCACCGCTCTGGGCAGCTTCACGACTCTTTAGTAAGGAAATTTCTCACAATATCCAACCTAAATCTCCCCTGGTGCAACCTGAGGCCATTTCCACTCATCCTACCACTTGGGAGCTCTTTCCATCACTTGGGTCTCTTCTCTTGGGTCTCCAACCTCCTTCCTGGGAGTTGTAGAGAGCGATGAGGTCTCACCCTCCACTTCTCATATCATAGAATCATCAGGTTGGAAGAGACCCACCGGATCATCGAGTCCAACCATTCCTATCAAATACTAAACCATGTCCCTCAGGACCTCGTCTACCCATCCCTTAAACACCTCCAGGGAAGGTGAATCAACAGCCTCCCTGGGCAGCCTGTTCCAATGCCTAATGCCCCTTTCTGTGAAAGGGTCTTTCTCCAGGTTCATCAGCCTCTCCTTGTGAGGCTTGTTCTCACGGGAGAGCCACACTCCCAGCAAACACATCCTGATGGTGTGATCCACCACAGACACGGTTAGAGGAAGCAGGGCGGGCGTGGAGGGCCAGCCGAGCATGAGGTGGCAGCTTTGGTTACCAGAGCTGTGTCAGAGCCTGGCCACATCCTGCAGCAGAGCGCCCAGAACCTCTGCTGAGCGGAAGCACCAGGGGACTGCGCCCACCCCACCACGATGCCACCTCTGGAGCAAACCCAGGGTTGGCTTCCACGTAACCAATAATGTGGAGAGCAGGTGCCGAAGTCTGTAAGCTCTTCCCAGCAGGAAATGGGTCCCAGAAGGATTTGCACACAATGATTTCCTTACGCTGGAGATGGAGAAGGAAACATCCTTGAAAAGAAAAAAGCCACAGAGAGTCACAGAATCACCTTCCATAGAATCATAGAACAACCAGGTTGGAAGGGACCCATCGGATCTTCTAGTCCAACCATTCCTATCAAACACTAAACCAAGTCCCTCAAGACCTCATCTACCTGTGCCTTAAACACCTCCAGGAAAGGTGAATCAACCACCTCCCTGGGCAGCCTATTCCAAAGCCCAATGACCCTCTGTGTGAAAAGCTTCCTCCTAATCTCCAGCCTGAATCTCCCCTGGCGGAGCTTGAGGGCTCCCTCCATGCTCCCTGGAGGGCTGGCAGCATCCTTTGGCACAGTCCAACGCTGTTCCCACTGATTTTCTGTATCATCTGTCCAATTCCAGTGATTCCACAGGCATCCATGCCAGCCAGAGCCTGTGTCCCTTCAGCTGGATAAGGACACGATCCTCGAGCAGGGCTCAAGCTGTGGCTACAGGAGCCGATCCCTGGCCCAGCTTGCCCAGAGCAGGGGTGGCTGCCCCATCCCTGGAGGGGTTCAAGGCCAGGTTGGATGGGGCTTGGAGCCCCTGATCCAGTGGGAGGTGTCTCTGCCCATGGCAGGGGTGGCACTGGATGGGCTTTGAGGTCCCTTCCAACCCAAACAGCTCCAAGATTCTATGAAACAACAGAAAAACCACAAGGGAAACACCCAGACATCCCCTGGGCTTGGTCACGACCAACAAGAAGCAAACACTGACCATTTCTCAGAAGAAATTGTTATCTGAGCAGCACGAAGAGGCTTCAAACATGGGAGAATCTGCCTCCATAACAAATAAGCCACGTTCAAAGCTTCTTCCTATAGAGAGATCATTCATGAGAACCGAGGAGCCTGACGCAGCAGCAACCGTCTCTCAGCCCGTCCAGTATCTGTCTAAAGGCATTAGTGAAATGAGTAGCTAGGACTTCAAGCAGATGCAGCCTGTTTAATTACAGTCTTGAGCCGCAGCTGAGCTATAGAAACGTTTAGCTCTAGGGAAAAAAAAAACCAGGCACAGAGACCAAAAGCATCCCTGACATTGCTCCAAGATGATATCACACATAAAATACCTACTTCCACAGGCAGGAGTCACAGCCTGGGCAGCGCCTTTGCACAGGAGAGAAAGCAAAGGTTGGGGATGATCAGCTCATGGGACACGCAAAGCACCTGGATGTGATTCGCAAGCTTCAAAGACGAGGGAAAAAAAATAAATTCCCCCCCCAACAAACCTGCAAGACATTTTGTTTATTCCTCCTTTCCAGCCAACCAAGATTACAGCCCACGTTACCGGTGCTCCGAGAGGACCTTGGCCACCCCTCCGAGATCACACAGCTGCCACAGAAAAGCCCGTGGCAGGCTGAGCACAAACAAACCCTCAGCTCCTCTGCTGTTCCCAAGGACACAGGAGTAGCAGCTCCGTGTTCCATCGGCTCAGTCCCTGCCTCCCAGGGAGAGGGATCCAACCCTCCCTTCTCAAAAACTCTGTTTCTCCTCTCCCTCCCTGCTCTCGCCGACGGCAATCCAAGGCAGTGCTCTGCCAGGAATTCCTCTCTCTTCCCGCACTGGGAACAGCAGATCTTGTGGTGCTGCTTGACTTTCAAACCAGGCACAGAAGACGCCCAGAGCAGTTAGAATCATAGAATCGTAGAACAACCAGGTTGGAAGGGACCCATCGGATCTTCTAGTCCAACCATTCCTATCAAACGCTAAACCAAGTCCCTCAAGACCTCATCCACCTGTGCCTTAAACACCTCCAGGGAAGGGGAATCAACCACCATCCTGGGCAGCCTATTCCAACGCCCAATGACCCTCTGTGTGATAGAATCATAGAATCATAGCTGTTCTTTGCTACCTCTACACAGCTCAGATAGATGAAAAAAGAGTTGCCTCCTCGGAAACACCCGGACGGCAGCTCCTTTCACACACCCGCTGCAGCCAGCCGGAGGCTTTCTAGGCACGAGTAGCATTCCTGCTGGATTCTGCCCTCCCACAGAGGCCAAATGGCCAAAATCCTCTTCCAGGAGCCCCACAACTGCTCCATCAGAGCCTGCCCAAGCGACACTCAGCGCTCTCCTCACTGCAGATGGTTTAAAGCAGCTGAGAAACAAACCCAACGCGAGTCAGCCTGCCAGCAAGCCCCTACCTGCACCTTCCGCGCCAGCCGATTGCCCCAAGACAGCTCAGCTCTTGCCTCAGCTCCTCTGAGCGCTTGCGGGCGCTGGGGCAGAGCTTCCTTCTTCAAAATGGGAGGAGGGGGAAAGTCCCGTTTGATGTGTGGCCACAATCCGCAGGGTCCCACAGGCTGGGGAGGTGTCAGAGCAGCAGCCACTTCCCTCTAGTGACCCCAGCGGCTCACACCCTGCTGCTGAGACAGCCAGTAAAACCCCTGAGCGCAAGGCATTACTCAAAATAATCGATCTCTCGCTGCCTTTTAGAGCAGCTCTGCTTGAGTCTCGTGAAGTGACACCGACATCAGACTCCAGACGAAAGTTCCTGTAATCGCAGCCCCCGGGTGACGATCCGGAGTTGGTCACTCCATCCTCACGACTCCCTGAAAGGGAGAGGGAATCAGGATCCCCTGGGCTTCCCCTCGATGTTCTCGGTGTCCTCGCTCACTGCTAACACCTTGCTCAAGCCAGAGATTCCAACAGAGATCACAAACCCATCCCTGCTGGTTCGATAGGGCACTCACAGCACAGCGGATGCAGCCAGCACTTCAAGTCAAAACCAAACTTATACGCCCAAGGAGCAAAGTGGCTTCAACATAAAGAATCAAAGTAGCTTCAAAATAAAGAACTTAAATGAAAAAGCAGAGATGGACACACAGGGACATTTTTTTCCCTAACTCCTTTCACAAACATCACCTCACTGTTGTTCTCCACTAGCTGGGATTCTCAGGATCCTGTTTTAATATGATCAAAGCAGAGATTTTAATATGGAGAGTGAGGATCAGACCAGTTAGGGCAAGCAGGGCCGGACTGGTACTCACGACAGCTGGTTCCTCTGCCTCTGGAGCTGCTCTGGTACCAGCTTACGAGATGAAGCTTGCGCTGCTCTTTCAGACTGTTCTGTGCTACAAGAAGCAAAGCTTCATCCCACAGAGCGCGGTGAGGAGCGTGCGGGGCAGGCGGGGAGCTGAGCGTGGCCACGGCAGGCACACGGAGCCATCGGCGATCGCGGCAGGACGGCGCTTCCACGTCAGCCAGCTTCCTGTCTGGCACCAACCGCGGCCTCACAGCCCAGGGAGCTGCCAGCGTTTTCCCGAAGGCTCATCCTTCCCCTCTGCAAGCTCGGTCGTGTCTCTCTCCTTTCTGCTGCGAGGTTGCTCCAGGAGCAGAACTCAGCAGCACCCTCAGCATCTCTTGGTTTTCCTCCACGTCAGCTCCTGGCAGCAGGAGCTGCTCTGAAGTTAAAGGAGAGGGATCTGTGAACCGATCCAGCTCAGCTGCACCCACAGCCCTGGGCTCGGCAAGACACAAGCAGCGTGTTTGTTGTGCCTGTAGTTTCCATTTTACTATTGGAAAACTGCTTTATCATAGAATCACCAGGTCGGAAGAGACCCACCGGATCATCGAGTCCAACCATTCCCACCAATCACTAAACCTTGCCCCTCAGCACCTCGTCCGTCCACCCCGTCCCTTAAACCCCTCCAGGGAAGGTGACTCAACCCCCTGCAGCCTCTGTCACTGCCCAAAGACCCTTTCAGTGGAAATTTTTCCCTAATGTTCAGCCTAAACCTCCCCTTGGCGGAGCCTGAGGCCATTCCCTGCAGTCTTCGCAAGAGCTTAACAGAAAATGTACATATGAAATGCTGAAATCTCAAGATTGAAGCAAACAAAGAGCCCTTTATCTGGCACTACAAAGTCAGTCCTAAGCAAGCTTTGCAGTTTGCCAGCCCCGTGATACAAATCTGCTGCACAATTTGGAAATTCCCAAGTAAAAACCGTACTGACAGCCCAGCTCCCAGCACTTCCCAGAAAGGGCAGCAGGAGAGTCTCTTTACACACCTCTAAGTCATGCAAACACGGAGCCTATAGCATTGCCTTATGCATAAGAAAAGGAAACAGATAAAAATGAGATAATCATAGAATCACCAGGTTGGAAGAGACCCACCGGATCATCGAGTCCAACCATTCCTATCAAACACTAAACCATGTCCCTCAGCACCTTATCCACCCATCCCTTAGATAATAAAAGATCACAACTAGTTATATCTGGCTTTAACCGATGTCTCCTTTTCTCCTGTGCTCAGACTAGTTTTAAAGTCAAGTTAGTTTATACCATAAAGGCAAAAGCTTTGTTAAATTAAGCCACAGCTGGGTTAGGAGGAGACCCAGCAAACCCAGTACAGCTGCTCTGGCAGAGCCCGTGAGCAACACACGAAAATGCTGCTGAACAGAGAGGAAAAGCCGAGGTCACCTCCAGGGATGGAGCAGCCACCCTTTCTCTGGGAATCCTGGGCCAGGGCCTCGTCACCCTCACAGCAAAACATTTTTTCCTAAGATCTCACCTAAATATCCCCACATCCAGCTGAAAACTCTCCCCCCTCATCCTCTCAAGGAGCAGTGAGAGATGTTTGTCCACGATCAGGAGCAGAACGGAGGAGCAGGCAGGGTATCACTCACCTCAGAGCTCACAGATGGATCCAGCCCACGTGGTAATGGCAGGAGGGATGTTACAGGTGGATCCTCATGGGAAGCAGGTAAGGATGGGGCTGCAGAACCCTTTCTAGCAGGGAAGAGGGAAGGCCAAAGCCCCTCCAACCTCTGCACGCAAGGATGGATTTCCCCGTGGGCTGCCCTCTCGGTCCCCAGGCATCCTCCCCACGGCGGGTGGAAAAGCCACACAAGAAAGTAACTTCTGTAAAAGGTCGCTTCGTCTACTTTCCCTTCCCAAAAGGGGAAGGTCAGGCAGCAGAGGCTGCACTTTAAAAATCTTCATTTGCAAGCCCAGAAGTAGCTGCAGCGTAGCAGGAATCCCTGTCAGAGCCAGAAGTGTTACTGATGTCGAGCCCATTTCCTTGCCTCTTACGTGACATCTGCATCCCTAGCGATGCCAGAGACACAGCTCTCCTGGAAAAGTTCCACGGATCCCGCTCGCACTTCCACGCCGGCTGCGTGCGGAGGCAGAGCTAATCCGCCGCAGGCTCTGCGGGCGCTGACTTAAACCGACAAGCTGGGTCATGACTCCAGGAGACAGGTTAACTGCACAGACAAATATTCCTGGGACGAACCTCAGGCAGTGGGCGGCTGGCAGCACGCTAGGAGCTCTCTTTGCGAGGTTTGCATCCTGCTCCTTCGGGAAGGGTTCTCACTCCCCTCCAGTTGGGCTCTGGCCCTCGATACAGGACTCACACGGTGTTTACCAAGCCCAAGCTCTCAGCTACACCCTTCTCCCTGCTTTTCATAGAATCACAGAATAGTTTGGGTTGGAAGGGACCTTAAAGATCATCCAGTTCCAAACCTCCTGCCACGGGGAGGGTCATCCCACTAGGTCAGGGTGCCCAAGGTACATCCAACGTGGCTTTGAAAGCCATTTTTCCAGGTTCCCCATCGCTGTCTGAGCTGGGCAGGGATATTCTGAACCAAGAGCAGCTCCATCGGGATCTGCCCCCACCCAAGGAGAAGGTACCACGGGCTCCGAGCAGGAATTTTAACTTAGGCTGACAAAACAACCACAGCAAGAGGCACAGTTCTAGCAGGGTGGCTAAGGACTGAACCCCAGCAGACAAAAGGGCTACAAGCGCCTTCACCCAGGGACTGAAAGAGAGCACGAGCCAGACACAAGGCTAACTCTTCCCACGGCAGATATAATCCCACAGACAAATTCCTCTTCTCCCCACGTTAACATTATGCTCTCAGAAGAAAAGCAGCATTGAAGGCAGATGCCCACGAGGCCTGTTCTCCCCTCCATGAGGAGATATGGCAGCAAACCAATAGGCAAGTGTGCCTCCAGGCGAGAAATGAGCCCACTGATGTGGAGCCGGAGATCTCAAGATGGGGAGACCTCAGGACTGACCACATCACAGGCCCTGCTGCCACGGAGTAAGAGGAGAAAGAGAAGGAAGACAAAAAATAAAGGCCAATCAGGCAGCCCCAGAAGAAGCCTGCAGTCAGGAGAAAGAAAAAAAATGCAGTGGCTTTCAATCCAGCCATCGACCTTACTGAGTGTTGGCTTCAAACTGGGACAGGGTATGGATGGCTGTAGAACTAAAGAATGGTTTGGGTTGGAAGGGACCTCAAAGGCCATCCAGTCCCACCCTCTGCCATGGGCAGGGACACCTCCCACTGGATAAGGGGCTCCAAGCCCCATCCAACCTGCCCTTGAACCCCTCCAGGGATGGGGCAGCCTCCCCTGCTCTGGGCAGCCCACCCCAGGGCCTCCTCACCCTCACAGCAAAACATTTCTTCCAAAGATCTCATCTCAATCTCCACTCCTGCTGAAAACCGTTCCCCTTCATCCTCTCCCTGATCACGAGCCCCTCCCCAGCTATCCAAGAGCCCCTTTGAGTACTGGAAGCTGATCTTAAGGTCTCCTTGGAGCCTTCTCTTCTCCATGAACAACCCCAACTCTCTCGGCCTGTTCTTGGATAAGGACTCGTGTTCTGTTCCACAGGCTCTGTAGGAGCCAGAGCCACAACTCACCGACCCCAGTTCCTGGGACCCTGAGCAGCAGGATGCTTTCCCCCAACGGCACTTGGGAGCACTCAGCAACATCCCCACTCCTGCCTCCTCTCCAATCCACCCAACACCACCAAAGCCAAGCAGCCAGGACTGCTGCAGCACGATGGATTCTTTTACATTGCCTTTTGGCACTTGCAGAAGGGTTCTCCCCCTCTGCTGCAGATACTTGGAGCAATATCTCACCCGTTTTATCGGAAGCAGAACAGCAGCTCGAGCGGGAAGCCAGCAGCTGAAACAGGATTCACGGAGTGCTCTGCCTCCCAGGGGCATCTGGGAACGGGAGGATAAAGACGCAGCCCAAGGTGCACTCTTCGCCGACAGTATTAGCTGGATATTACGTATTCCTAAAGATAAGCTCCTAAACCTCCAGCAAAGCTGGTTATGGATCCACTTAGAGCAGCATTTATGGCTCAAGTATCACAAAATACTTCCCTGTCTTACAAGAAATTATAACTCGGATGTCGAGGGCAATTCCTTTCCCAGATCCAAACGGCACGTGCAGGACGGGTCAGGGTTTGCAGCCTCCCTGCTGGGACTTCACAGGTTTTCATAGAATCACAGAATCATAGAACAACCAGGTTGGAAGAGACCTATCGGATCTTCTAGTCCAACCATTCCTATCAAACACTAAACCAAGTCCCTCAAGACCTCATCCACCTGTGCCTTAAACACCTCCAGGGAAGGGGAATCAACCACCTCCCTGGGCAGCCTATTCCAATGCCCAGTGACCCTCTGTGTGAAGAACTTCCTCCTAATCTCTAGCCTAAATCTCCCCTGGTGGAGCTTGAGGCCATTCCCTCTCGTCCTGTCCCCTGGCACTTGGGAGAAGAGCCCAGCTCCCTCCTCTCCACAACGTCCCTTCAGGTAGTTGTAGAGAGTAATGAGGTCTCCTCTCAGCCTCCTCTTCTCTAGGCTAAACACCCCCAGCTCTCTCAGCCGATCCCCATAGGTCCTGTTCTCCAGTCCCTTCACCAGCCTCGTTGCTCTTCTCTGGACTCGCTCCAGAGCCTCAACATCCTTCTTGTGCTGAGGGGCCCAGAACTGAACACAGTATTCAAGGAGCGGCCTCACCAGCGCTGAGTACAGAGGGAGAATCACCTCCCTCTCTTTCAGAGCTGACAAGGCAAATGCTTCTCCTTTAAATTCAGTGGTCACAGAGGTCCCTGACCCATTCACAGTGAGGCAGGAGTTACAAAACCAGCACACATCAATACAGCCCAGCCTCCAGAAACAGGACTGAACTGCAGCCTTCCAGCCCAGGGGGTCCTCTGCATCCCACCAAAGAGACAAATGAGGGCAAAGAAGCATCTAGCAAACTGCTCCAGCACTGAAGGGGGAGCTGAAGCCATGTAGGAGGACATTACTCAAGGTGGTGAGAACACTTCGAGCTCCTCAAGGCTCAGCCAAGCAGAGAGGAATCATAGAATCATCAGGTTGGAAGAGACCCACCAGATCATCGAGTCCAACCATTCCCATCAATCACTAACCCATGTCCCTCAGCACCTCATCCACCCGTCCCTTAAACCCCTCCAGGGAAGGTGACTCAACCACTTCCCTGGGCAGCCTTTCCCACTGCCCAATCACCCTTTCTGAGAAAAATTATTTCCTAATGTTCAGCCTAAACCTCCCCTGGTGGAGCTTGAGGCCATTCCCTCTCGTTCTGTCCCCTGTCCCTTGTGAGAAGAGTCCAGCTCTCTCTTCTCCACGACCTCCTTTCAGGGAGTTGCAGAGAGCAATGAGGTCTCCCCTGAGCCTCCTCTTTCATTCCTGGCGATGGCAACCCCAAGTAATGCATCCAAAGGAGCATCCTCAATCCCAAAAGGGGCACCAGGCGCAGGGAGCCAGCATCCTGCTCAGCACCTGGACTCAGCTCCTCAGCCCAAACGCGAAGCATCAGCTTTTTCTCCCAGACCTCCAAGCTGGTACCAGCACCCAGCACTCCCCTCCTCCCTTTCCGGGGATTTCAGAAGGTCACAAGCTCACGCTCTGGCCCAAATTAACTCCACAAGTACGTGACTCATACAGAAAGTGAATTTAAGATAGGGAATGCAGAGTCCAAGAAACAGCAATAGATAAACACCGAGCTGGATGTGAGCCTACGGCTTGGAAAGGAAGCAGAGCGCATGGATGCAGCCCTGGGGCCCACGATAAGCAGGTAGCTGGGGAAACATCCATCTCCCAGCAAAAGTTCCCCCTGTCCTGAGCCTGGCAGCAGCTTTCCAGCCTGAAGAGGGGTTTTAAACAAAGAAGGGATGGAAACGGAGAAAGCGCAGCCACTCAACTCCAAGCAGGGGGAATCATGGAATAGTTTGGGTTGGGAGGGACCTCAAAGCCCATCCAGTTCCACCCCTGCCACGGGTAGGGACACCCCCCACTGGATCAGGGGCTCCAAGCACCATCCAACCTGCCCTTCAACCCCTCCAGGGATGGGGAAGCCACACCTGCTCTGGGCAACGTACACCAGGGCCTCCTCACCCTCCCAGCAAAACATTTCTCCCTAAGATCTCATCTCAATCTCCACTCCCCTCTTTCAGCTTAACATCTATGACGGAGACGCTTCTTCCGAACATCTGTGCCACACGCTGGACAACTTAAACCCCTCTCTCATCTCCCTCCAGAGGAATTCTGCCTGTCCTGGCACTCGGGAGTGGTTTCTTGGAGGTGGTGGGTTTCCGCTGTGGGCTCAGCATCCCGCGCTCCCACCTCCTGACACCGAGTTGGGGAAGCAGGGACCCCCGTCCTCCAGGCACTGAGGAGATGGAGGGGTCCAAGCCTCGGGCCTGTGCCCTTACCTGCGACACAAACATCTGTCAGCACAGCTGGGGGAGGATGGGGGAGACAGGAGTAAAGCACAGGGTGAGCCGGAGCAGGGGGCACCGAGATGCTGGCAGATCCTGGCTCTTCACGCTGTTTACCCTAATTTGGGGCTCACTCCTGAGGGCTGCAGCGAGCACTGAGCTGGGACCCCGAGGTTTGGGGACCCCAAAGACAGCAGAGTCCCTGTCCTGGGAGGGGCTGGTCTCGTCCTCCCCCTCTCCAGGCAGCTCCCTGCCCCAGGAAGGGTCCTAGGTTCCACCTCCAGCCGGGTCCCTGCCCTAGGGGAGCCCCCCCAATTCCATAGGGCCTCTGAGTAAGGAGACCCTCCTTACTCCAGGGGTCCCTGACTTAGGAAAGCCCCCCCAATAAACAGGGGGTCCTTGAGTTAGGAGAGCTCCAATTCCAGGAGATCCCTGAGTTAGGAGAGCTTCCCCCCCACAATAAACAGGGGGTCCCTGAGTTAGGAGACCTTCACCCCCATTCCAAAGGGTCTCTGAGTTAGGAGACACCCCCTAATAACCAGGGGGTCCCTGAGTTAGGAGCTGCCCCCTGACTTCCATGAATCCCTGAGTTAGGGGAGTCCTCCCCCATTCTGGGGGTCCCTGAGTTAGGAGACACTCCCCAATATAGAGGGGTTCCCTGACTTAGGAGACCTTCACCCCCAATCCAGGGGATCTCTGAGTTAGGAAAGCCCCCACCCCCCCCAATAAACAGGGGGTCCCTGAGTTAGGAGACCCTCACCCCCATTCCAGGGGGTCTCTGAGTTAGGAGACACCCCCTAATAACCAGGGGGCTCCTGAGTTTGGAGCTGCCCCTCCACTTCCAGGGATCCCTGAGTTAGAAGACACCCCCCCCCAGTAAAGAGGGGTTCCCTGAGTTAGGAAACCCTCACCCCCATTCCAGAGGATCTCTGAGTTAGGAGACACCCCCCAGTAACCAGGGGGTCTCTGAATTAAGAGCTGTCCCCCATTCCAGGGGTTCCTGAGTTAGGGGAGTCCTCCCCCCATTCCTGGGGTCCCTGAGTTAGAAGACCTTCACCCCCATTCTAGGGGATCTCTGAGTTAGGAAAGCCCCCCCCTCCCCAATAAACAGGGGGTCCCTGAGTTAGAAGACCCTCACACCCATTCCAAAGGGTCTCTGAGTTAGGAAAGCCTCCCCCCCGCCATAAACAGGGGTTCCCTGAGTTAGGAGACCTTCATCCCCTTTCCAGGGGATCTCTGAGTTAGGAGAGTGTCATCCCCCACCCCATTCCAGGGATCCCTGAGTTAGGGGAGTCCTCTCCCCATTCCTGGGGTCCCTGAGTTAGGAGATATCCCCCCACACACCATTCCCGGGGCTCCCTGAGTTAGGAGAGCCCCGCCCCATCCTCCCCATCCCAGGGGTCCCCGAGTTAGGAGACACCACCCCCCTCCCCATTCCAGGAGTCCCTGAGTCAGAAGAAACACCCCCTATTCCAGGGGTCCCCGCACTAGGAGAACCCACCCACCCCCTTTCCCCAGTTCCAGAGGGTTTCTGCCCCGGGAGAGCCGCTCCCCACACAGTTCCAGGGGTCCCAGCCCCAGGAGGGATCCTTCCCCCCTCCCCCCCACCTCCCCACCCCTCGGCACTTGCCCGCTCGCAGCTCCCCGGCGGCGGCGCGGAAGCGGCTCCCCTCGTGCGGCCGCAGCACTCCGCCCCCCGCCCGCGCCACAGCACCCGGCGCTCCCCGCGTGGCCCCTCTCGGCGCGCGGCCGCCGGCACTACTTCCTCTTAAAGGGGCCGCGACCCCGCGGCTCCTCCCGCGGGGGGGAAGAGGAGGGGCCGGGAGGAGGGACTGGGAGGAGGGAATTGGGGGGGGGGGGCTTGGGTGGTCACAGCTGGATTGTTTGGTTGGAGTTCAACTTTATGGTTATATATTATGTGCTTTTAACTTTCTATACTTTTGTATTGTACTTTATTTTATTATGCTTTTCTTTTCCCTTCCCTTCCTCTGTTTTCATTTATCCTACTAAGGAGAAGGCTGGTGGAAGGTCTGGGCAGTGTTTTCCGCCTGGTCCGTGGGTTCCTGCAGTCCCAGCCCACTGGGAAACCAATAGCAGCTCCAGACTAGGAGAGGTCTGGCTGGAAACCGCCTGGAGGAGAAGGACCTGGGGGTGTTGGTGACAGCAACTGAACATGAGGCAGCAGTGGCCCAGGTAGCCAAGAAGGCCAATGGCATCTTGGCTTGGATCAGAAATGGTGTGGCCAGCAGGGCCAGGGAGGTTCTTCTCCCTCTGGACTTAGCACTGGTGAAGCCACTCCTCAAATCCTGGGGTCAGTTCTGGGCCCCTCAGCACAAGAAGGATGTTGAGGCTCTGGAGCAAGTCCAGAGAAGAGCCACAAAGCTGGGGAAGGGGCCGGAGAAGAAGAGGAGCAGCTGAGAGAGCTGGGGGTGTTTATCCTGGAGAAGAGGAGGCTGAGGGGAGACCTCATTGCTCTCTCCAACTCCCTGAAAGGAGGTTGTGGAGAGGAGGGAGCTGGGCTCTTCTCCCAAGGGACAGGACAAGAGGGAATGGCCTCAAGCTCCACCAGGGGAGTTTCAGGCTGAACATCAGGAAAAAATTTTCATGGAAAGGGTCACTGGGCAGTGTGAGCGGCTGCCCAGGTAGGGGGTTGAGTTCACTGCCCTGGAGGGGTTTAAGGGAGGGGTGGCCAAGGCATTGAGGGACATGGTTTAGTGTTTGATAGGAATGGTTGGACTCTATGTGTGGGTCTCTCCCAACCTGATGATTCCATGATTAGTGATACCAACTTGCCTCGTCCCCAGCCTTTGGAACTCCAGAGCTCACCCCCACCTCTGCCAAAGAGCATCCAAGACCCGAGTACCTCCAATATCTCATTCTTGGATCCACCTGGCCTGGAAGGGTCCTGTAAAAGGACCACCGACAAAGCCAAAAATGTAACTTTGTTTTCAAAGTTTATTGGATCATCTCACACAAAATCATTACAGCAGCTGTGGAACGGTGTTCTCTTCGTCTTGGTTTTTTATTTTCTCCAGGGAATGTTGATAGCAAATAAATTTGTGAATGTAACACATCATACAGCTTCAAAATTCTAGAATCACTGCACAGGATTCCTTAAGAGAAGACTCTACATGCTAAAGTGACAGTTTTCATCCATGAATTAAAAAAAAATAACCCACTAATTGAGGAACATTATCCTTTAAGACAGTTGTAATATGTTCAGTTTCTACCACACAAACTGGCGAACCAAGGGGAGGTTGACCAATACCAAAGCCCAGCACATGAAACCTGCTGCTGACACATCCCCGTGAGTGCAGCCAGAACACAGAGTTGGTCCCAGCAATTCCCAACCCAACCTAGGAAGAGCGTAACAACCATGAGACACGCTTGAAAGACACAGCATCCACCTGAAGGGTGAGATCCACATTTGATCCTGTTCCCTGCACAAGGCTGAGTTCCACTCTCCTGGCATTGCTGGGAGCAGAAGTGGTGGCAGAGCAGGGCAGAGAACCCAGCTCCTCTCTCTGGGGACCCTTCTGGCAACATAATCCAAGAGCTCCTGCCCTGTGCCTTGGAGTCAAACCATTCCCACTTGTTCCCAGTTTATCAAGTATGTAACAGTAAGGAAAAGAACTGGGAGCAGGGATCAAAAGCAAGAGATTTTGGAGAAGGAAGTCAATGGGGCATCTCCGACACTGGGACAGCCCAGATAGTGACTGCACAAGACTTGAGTAGAGCAGGAGGGGTTTCATTTCACAGTTTCTCCCTTTCTGCCCCTGAAGGCCTCCAGCTGCAGCTCCTCCCCATGCCAGGCAGGGCCGTGAGACACTACGGGGCCACCCACACCTCTCTGATTTTGCCACCAGAAGGAGGGGATGAGGGGACAAGGCTGTAGCTGCAAACTGCTGGGAGTTTACAGGGGACTCCACATGCGGCCGTTCCCTAAGCTGGTAGTGGTCAACCTCAGCTGGTGAGCAAATGATAACAAAAAGCAGGAACAGACCCCTTTGGATTTCCAGTTTCTTGCTACACCTTAGCTTTTCAGGAATGTGAAATTGAAGTGGACTCAAACACATCAGCAGAGACTGCTCAAAGGGGAGAGGCGTGACAGACTCCATTTGCAGGGTGGTCAGCGGGAACAGAGAACCAAGCAGGAACTCTTCTAGCCTGTTCCATGCATTCCCTCTCAACTCTCAGCTGTCACTAAAAGAAGGTTAAGGCTCAAGGCAACTACTATAAACAGAAATGCAAACATCCCAGTTCTCACAGGGCTCATTTGGATTAGCTCAAAGAGATGGAGGATGTTTATATGCTGATCACAATAGATCTTGAGATAATAATAACAATAATAATAACAATAATAATAAACTGTATTTAAAAAAAAAAATGAAAGAGGCCTTCAGGTCCAGCACCAGCCTCTGCTAGAAATATACATCAACTACAGCAGCCCTGAAGACATATCCCCTGGCTAAGGATCAGGTCAACCTTCCCTGGCAATAAGCACAAGCAACAGGCTCTGTGCTGCTGTTGATAAATTCTGCTCAGTCCACTCATCCCACACAAAGAGCAAGGATTATGGGATCACCATGAGCTGCTGAATAAATAGCGGCCACCCCTCCCCTCCCTCCCTTCTCCAGTCATGTCACCAGGATCTCTTTGGGCTAGAAAGGGTTAACACCACAGTTTGTAAAAAGTTCGGAAATTAAAAAGGTAACATACAGCCTTAAAATGTCTAAACTGCAAACAATGGTGGAGTTAACTGAAAAGCACGTGTCCCAGGATAGTACATGCGTACAAGGGAGAAACTTAACACTTGGGTCTGTTCGTCTTTACACGTTGTGTTTCTTGTAGCTGGAGTATTTGATAAGGAATATTCAGCACTTGGACAATGTCTCTTTCATCTCATCCAACAAGTTGCTAAGCAGGGTGGAATCACTGCATTTCCCATCTATGGATACAGAGTTCTCTCCCTTCCAAAGAGAAAGAAGAAAGAATCCCATTAGTTCCTCTTCTAAGCAAGGATAGTTTTATTCCCAGACTGGAAAGAGTCAGATTCCTGCTCAGGAAGGAGAGATCAGTTCAGGGAAGGAGTCAGTGGTGCTGCTACCCACCAGCTACATGCTGAGCAATAGAAAGCCCGTGGGAAGGAACAGGCTTGGTAAGAGCACAGCAAAACCAATTCCAACACCCCTGCCATGGGATTGGACACCTCCCACTGGATCAGGGGCTCCAAGCCCCATCCAACCTGGCCTTGAACCCCTCCAGGGATGGGGCAGCCACCACTGCTCTGGGCAACCTGGCCCAGGGACTCCCACACTCTCATGATGAAGATTACATTGCCCACGATGTCCTTTGTTTAGACAGGGACGTTTCCCTCTTTCTGTTAAGATAGGAAACACGCTGCACATTTAGCTTCTCTGGGGTCATTTTGAAATGTTACAACCCTCTCACCTTTTTTACCAGTAGGCAGACGTGATGGCCTTGGATAGAACGACTGTACATGGACGCACACGAATCAACACGTTCCACAACTGCAAAGAAAGCAGGAGTTTCCATTCAGTGGGACCACCTTTAATACAAGATTTGCTTCCCATGAAGAAGCGTGTTTTTCCCATGTTTTTTCTGGTCTTAAGGAACAGAAGGTTCTATTGAGTGAAGGGAGGAAGAAGTCAGGGCTGAGCCGATGTACGTGCCTGGCTCCTCCTGTCCTATCTGGGATATTTCACAATCGGGAAGTTACTCATTGGTCTTTTAAGTAAGCTGCAAACATTTTGCGGCAAGAAATGCTGACCAGAACGTAAATCTCTTCCCCAGAAACACTTTGAGTGAGGCAGCATTTAATGCATACACCAGATCATGATGAAACAAACACTGGTTTTTGCTTCAGCCAAGACTCGTGGTTTAATTAGTAAGTCCAAACCTGAATAGCTCCCTTAGTGATAAAGCACTGTGGAAAGAGGCTGAAGCACTGAAAATCAAACACGCCCTCCAGAGAAAGGCTACAGCCTGAGCTGTTAAGGAAGCTGCTCCCATGACACTGGCCATGTGCCTCACTGGGCTGGAGGAAAGCCACAAGGACATAGGAGAGTTCATTTTGAGAACGCTGCATGTTTTAAGGATACCAACGTATTACAAAACTGGAAAAAACTCATCTCCCAGTTTATTTAGTGTGGACATCACCTGCTTCTGTCACTGCTGAGGCCGTGGAGCGTTGGCACCTGCCAAGCACAGCAGAAATCTGAGAGCATGAAATTCTGCAGAAGGTTCTGCGCTGAGGAAGACTCACCTGAAAAATGATGATGAAAACAGATCTTTGCCAGTAGATGTTGGAAAGAAATGCTAATACCATCTAGTTTAATTGAACTCATGTGCAGGTCTCCAGACTCTAGTAGCTTGGCAAAAGCATCGCTGCAAAACAAGAAGGAAAAGAAACACTTGGACCAGAAATCCGAGTGTGATCTGCCACATGAGCCCCATGCAGACTTTGAAACACGGCAGGATGCAAAAGTCTAAGTAGGATCAAGCTCTAGGCAAATGGATTTACAGCAGAGGAACTACACTCCGGATTCCACCGGAATCCCCTGTGACCTCAACCAGAGCTACTTCCACACCACCTCTGCATCACAGGGCACACAGCTCCTTCTTCAGAATCCCTTAAAATATGCCCAGCAACTTATTTCAAACAGTCAAACATTACACGAGATAACTGAACCGTAGGCAAAGCAACCAGCAGCAGCCAAAGTCGAAAGCACGCTGTGTGCCTTGCAGAGCTGGCCTGCAGCCAAAGCGCAGCTTGGCATGGGCGGCGAAAGCACCAGTGCTGTGCTCCCTAAGTGGCACTTACCTATAGCAAGGCGTCGTGATCAAGTATGAAGCGCAACTGAAGTGCAATTTGAAATCTAGTTTTTCATGGGTTGAACCTTCATCATTCTGCAACAGGTCAAAGGAAAGGAGATGAATGGGAGCCTCAAGGCAGCAAGAGGGGGTACCACCCCCACCTACCAAACAGCCACTAATCAAGACTTTGGGGCTCAGTTTCCCTTTGACAGGCCTTGGGTGGGCCTGAAGGATCGGCGCGAAAACAACCATCACGCTACTGCCTCTGGGAGGTCAGAGACAAGGTGCGGGTAGCTGGGTTGATCCTCACCTGCCATAGGTGTGTGTGACACAGCTAGAGGACCTGGCTGCATTTGCAATCGCATTCTGCTGAAATATATCAATCGGCCTGAATTTATATGCTTGGAGATGTGGATTTACAGGTGACTATCTCCTCAGCAAAGAAAGAATGAATATCTCCCAGATTCTTAGGTACTGAAAATAGGGCTAGTTTACTATTTTTAAGAAACCCTTAAAATAGATCGTGGCTGACTCAGCAGCAGTCACAACTGTCTCCATTCACTTCCTTCAAGCTATTCACACAGCTCCTTCATTAATAATTTTACTGAAATAAGACTAGAAACCTACAGAGTCTTATACAGGTCAACACTTAATATCTTCAGCTGACCTCACTCTTGTTCTGGGTTTTCATCCTCATTAACTGCATTTAATTCCTACCACTGTTTTTCCAGCCTTGTACTGGGTAGCAGCGTCTGACTGATCTTTAGGCAACCCAGATCAGACAGAACAGGCTCCGAGTTGCCTCCCTCGCCTGTTGGTCGATCTCCTCTCCCTGGCAGATGCGTCACTGCAGTGATTTTCTAGCTGACAACGTGGTGTGTGTTTCAGGTCGCATTGCTCACACACTGCCCAGAATGACGATTTAGGACATGCTTCCGCAGTATTTGGGACACTCTTTGCACAAGATGTCATGTAAAAATACTTCTCACATCACAGAATGGGCTGGTGCAGCAGAGATGAAATGATGCCTAAAAAAAGCTCGAAAGCAGTGCTTTCCACCCAAGTCAAGCTCCCTTATGCGGGTCCAAAGGAAGCAGAAGCAGAGTTGAAAAGCTGCACTTACTTTGACTATAAAGGACAGTGTTCCTTTTAACTTCTGAGCCATAACAATACTCTGAAGTGTAAACACAAACTGGGCTTCGTTAGAGATTCCTAGCACGAAGAAAGGAGAGGGAGAAGTCAGGTCAGACAATGGTTTCCATACCTAAGTAAAAAGAATAAACTAGATAGATAAGCAGCGACTCAGGTTTCTGTACTGTCTCTCAAGCAAGCTGGAGGGTTTCCATGTAGTTGCAAAAGAGTTACACACACAATTTCTGTTGGTGAGCTAACAGTGTTAGAGCACTCGGGGCCCTAAAAAGCAACAGTGACCACTGGCACCTGGTAGAGGTTAGAGAGCAAAAGCTTGGGCACAGGACATCACAGCAGTCAGGTATTTAAACTGGAACACGCACGCCTTTCCGAGGAGTTCAGAACTAATTCATATTCTGTTCCTATGGTTTTCTTGCAACACACAAGTCTGTCAAGAACTGCCTTATATAGAATAAACAAGCAGCCCACTGCTTTCCACTGGAGAATCAAAATGCACCTGAGGCCACTAAATCCCAGAAGACTTCTTCAGAATTCAAATTAATGCTCTGGCAAGGGAAGTGAAACTGGAAGAATCTCAGTGATTTGCCTGTACTATTGTACTATGTATGAAGCCATTATCCTTCATCTTCATGCCTAATATTTCTTATGGGCTCAGCTCCCCATCAAATAAACACAGACTTATCACAGACTTTCACTGCATGTGGCCTCTGCCATTAAAACTGTGGGACAACAGCTCAAGAATAACTCCAGAGTAGATTCTAATGGTACAAGAACCTATAGCTTTGTTTCATTTTAAATCTCATAGCAAGCTCCTCATGAGCCTGGAATTCCTGTCAGCAATACTGGCATGTTCAAAGCTGTGGCAGCCTGTAGTCAGCTGAAAAATAAACTTGGATATTTTGAACTCCCAGCTCTGCATCATAGGCTACAGAAGCACCTGTGTTTATAGCCATGCTGTGAGCAAGCTTATCCTCTCCTGTGAGCCGTGTGAAAGCCCTGTGAACACCCAGGCAGGAGGACAGGTCTTCCGGGATAACAAGAAGAAGTTCAAACAATTCAAACAATTCTTTCCACCGGAGGGCAGTGCAGGACTAGACACACTTCCAAGAACCCTGTGTGAAGCTGCACGTACCAGGGGGGAGCTGGAAGGGTACAGGTATCCCATCGTGTACTGATGATCCTTCTGGTCGGAGCATTTTAGTGTTGAGAGAGTCCAGGACATTTAGTTCCATGCTCTTAAGGAAGCTAGTGCTTTTGTTCTCAAAGATAACAGAGACAGTGACTTGGCTGTCATTCTGGAGGTTGCCTTGAATATCATACGTCTGCAAAAGAAGGGGGAAAACCAACACAGGGAAGATTGAGAAATGTCAAAGAGCAGAGCGCAGCATCACAATAAAGCAAGCATCAGAAATAAGGTGATTTGGCACAGCTACAGGAGAGTGAAAAGCACACTGGTGATCAACTCCACACTATGGTTACGTAGGGGGAAATATCAACTCAAAATCTTGTTAGGTGGGACATCCAAAGGAATGGAAGTAGAGCTTTGTTAGGTTTCTGCTTCCTGGGATTTCAACAGTTCTTTGGTTATATGCTGTCTCCATGAAGTTGCTGTGCTATCTCCCCAGGGTATCCCTCTGTTCTTAGGGAACACAACAAGGACAGATATCTGGATGTGAACACTGAACACTCACCATTTTAATGTATGGATTTTCAGCAAGAAGGCGGTAACTAGACATAGGCTGAAAAACAAGAAAGAAATCAAGGTCATAATGTAACTACTATCTCTGAAAAGAGCCATCACTCTTCCTCCCAAAGGAGTTTAGCTCCTGCCTTTCCCCAGGACAAGCTACTCACTGGTAGTGGTTCATCCTCTAGTGTTCCATTCTGCACCGACTCTGCTGTCTCCTCCTCACTGTGATGACTCTTCTTTTTGGATTTCTTCTTATCCTTTGATTTCTCTTCCTTCTCTTTCTTGTGCTTTTTCTTCTTATGCTTGGATGATTTCTACCAAAAAGAACAAGAAACTACAACAAACCCTTACAGAAACCCTACACTTCTGGTCATTTCATCATGACCCTTCTACCAGCCTTTCAATGACAGACTCCACCCTGTGCAGCCTTCTGGGCGACTGAACAGTTTCCTTCTACAGCAGAGGCCCAAAACAGAGCCCCCAGTCCTTAAATTCCTACAGCAACTCTGTCTCAAAGTCCTCACAAACCTCTGCTTCCCACTCAGAGGTAGGTACCTTAACCCATGACAGCCTGGGACCAGCAGAAGGCCGAATCTCTTCAGCTGTTTGGAAGCTCAGCTTTAAAACTTCATGGCCTTTGGCTTAAGGAACAACCCAAACTCTTACTAGGAAGCATTTAGAGCTCCTCAAGGGCATAACATCCTACTGCTGCCTATTCCCAGGCAGTCACGACTAGGAGACTGTTGGTACCTCCCACGTGCTGCTTCTGAAGGAATATGAAACACTAGAACATGGCTGAGGACAACAGCAAATTAAACGACTTACCTTTCCTTCATCCTCTTCCTCCTCCTCACGCTCTTCCCTTTCTTCTTTTTTTACCGTTTGAGGTTCAGCCACAACAGCAGCGCCCACTTCAGGCTCACTCTGTGCAGATGAGCAGAGGGATTATGGCACTAACAGAATGCAGCTGAAACAACTGAATCCCACATCAAAAGAAACCTTAACAGAAACATTCCCTTCAACAAGTGTTATTTCAAAAATTGCATTACACTAACATTGTATCGAGCCTTCCACACTACCCCTCAAACCCAGCAAATATGATCATCCGAGAACAAGATACAAAAGGCTTCCTGCAAGGAATCCATCCCTTCATATTCCCTGCCTCTTCCCCTAAAATCTCCCATCAAAATTCATGAGACTTTCAGCCTGTCTCTCCCACATCTATTAACACAGCTAGTGTCTAGCTCAAACTAGGAAATCAACCTGTATGATAATATACTATTAAAAGTCACCGATATTAAAATCCACCAAGTCTGTAGCTGCATCTGTATTTCCATCCACGACTCTACGCTCATTCTACGCAGAATGAGCCAGAAACCTCCCATTCCAGTGTCTGTAGATCAGGCAGATAAAACACCATCGCTCTGCAGCAATAAGCTGAGGAGATGAAGTGTATCTCTCCCTTCTCTCCTGAGCACAATGAAGTGCTGGTGTCACAGCTAAGATACAATCGTCAGAAAAGGTTTCCTGCGATGTGGCAAGGTGCCTACCTGGGGCTGGGTAGTGGGAGCAGGTGGCGGAGCAGTGGAGAGCCAGAAATCCAAGTCCTCCTCCTGAATTCCAAGAGCAAACAAACATTTATGGTTCTTTTGATATCATTCTTAAAAAAACCCAACACGGGAATCCCTGAAAACTTGAAATTTTAACTGAAATGCTTAATTCCAGAGTGCTCACACACAGATGCTGCTATTATTTAGGAGCAAATAGATCCAGGAGCTTAACTTCAACCTTCAAGCAGACATCGCTGGAGTAACTACAACTTACCCTGCATAGGATGGCACCTACAAGCATCCAAAGCGCATTGTCTGCATCTCAGAGAAGTGCATCTCTGCAGAGAGGTTGATGAGAAGGATATCTCAAGCCTCCAAAATAACTGACAACTTAGGTCCCATTTTATAATTGAGGATTCTGAAGTAAATGGGGAGCTGGATGGAGTTCTGAAGGAAGCTCCAGATATTTTACTAAAGAATTCCCCATTTTAGGTATCAGTGAACTAATCTTTTGGATTAGATCTGGAAGATCTGCTGTGCAGGCTGCAGGAAGGTGAACTCCGCTAACTTCTGCGGCTAAGTAGAAGTTATTTTTATTAACAGAAATCTTTAAATACCTGCTATTATGTTTGTAAAAATTAGAGGAAATAAAGGCTGAGAACATTTAGCTGTTTGAATTGTCATATGCAACTGTTTCTAAGCAATAAAACACATCAATAATATGGCCCAGAACAGCAGTTTTTAAGGCAACTATAATCTTGGAGAATTACCTTCTTTCCTTCTTCTTCTTCAACTACCTTTTTCTCCTTTTCTTTCTTCTTTCCTTTCTCTCTCTCTTTTTCTTTGTGTTTCTTTTCCTTCTTTTTGGGCTTCTTGCTCTTCTTCTCTACTGGGGGAGCTTCCGCATCCGGTGACTTCGCAGTCTCAACGTTTCTGTGTCTCTGCACTGGCAGCTTCTCACTGTCTGCTAAGGGTCTTAAAAATAAAAAGAGCATCACCCTTCTGCAAACAGTCTCCCAGCAGATCTGCTGGCTATCCAAGACAAAGTTTTTAAAGGGTTTGGCCCTAAAATCTGAAATCAGCACATATTTTTGTGCCTGAAGTTTATGTATGTGGCTGCAGACACCACACTTGTGAATTTGAAGTTAACAGAAATATTGTGAAGGGGACAGAGTCAAACTTTCTGGCACCTCCATCACTCTGAAAAGTGATACTTGCAGACTCGCAGGCTGCGTAACACCAGCAGAAGAACACAAACTTAGAGCTGCACTTCCGTGAAACTGCTCTCTTAGGAAGAGCACAGATGGGAAATGGTGGGAAGGATTTGCAACAGTGGGAAATTGAAGCAGTGGAATGAGAGCCTGGCTCAAAGTACCTTTGAGGGGTGCGGGTTTTATCACATTTGTTTGAAGAGTAAACAGATCTCATCTTTAAGCTATTTCATGTATACCCCTAAAGAGTAAATAGGCCTCATGTTTAAGCTATTTCACATACACCTGTACAGGAACATGGACCAGTGAAGAAGGTCAGCAATGAAAGAGACTCACATTAATTTGAAGGCCTATAACTTGAAATATTCTCACCACCCTCCAACTATTTATTCCCACCAAAATCAACCAAACTGACCAAGCAGGTCAGCCACTTTGCAACATATTCTTACCTGGAAGGCTTCCCTGAAACCAGACTGCGTGTGAGCGAGACACAGACATAGCAGTGCAAGCACAGAAAGAGAGAGAGGGACAGAGACATGAGAAAACATGACAGGAGAGCACACCGACTCTTACGAAGTGGGAAGAGAATAGATGGAAACAATACAAATGCCCAAAGATGCCTCCTGCAGCACAGCATGAAGAAACTGCTCTGCTCAATATTTTCTATGCTGTTGAGGCTTGTCGAGCAAATACAAGGTCTACAGGTAGAAATTAATTTCCTTTTATATGTGTCCCCTGTGGACTCGGAGGAATGCGATCAGCTAGGGACAAAAAGGAAGCTTTGCAGAAATTGTTCAAATAATGCTATATCACTTCTTTTGCAAGGTACTAAGGGGCCAATTCCCTACAGGTTTGAGAACTGCAGAGAACAGCACAGACTTTAAAGTAACAGAGAAAGAAATATTATGCATCCTGCACACATCTGCACAGACTTCCAAACTTTACAGGAGGCATCCACGGACTATAAATTGGCAATTAATTTTAGCACAGTGATTTCGTAAAACAGCAAATAAACAAAAAAACCCCTGTGTGCAGTACTTCACAGCCCCCTGCTCGTTATCAGGTGGCATGCAGGGATCTGGGTTCACTGCACTGCAGTATCAGGTGGGATGCAGGGATTCAGGCTCTGCTGTGCTGCAGCCTGAGGTGCCAGTGCTGGAATAGCTCCAGCAGCTGAACAGGGACCAGACTTTGGCCAAAGCTATGACATGCAGCTCACCTGATGGCACCAGAACAACGTTTTTCAACACTGGCATCACACTGAATGTCCACAGAGCAACAGGGATGCTACAAACTGGCTGTGGCCGGCTACATTATTATAGCAGGCTTGCCATGCATAACAGGGGTTTTGAGATGAACAGAGATAATGCAGGTCACATTCAATGCTGATGAAGATTAGATCAGAGATCCTGGTACCCTCATGAGTTCAGGCTAACTCTCTCACATGATCCAAGACTAGTTGTCTGTGCTTTGACTCCAATTGGTCACAAAAATCACAGAATCACAGAACAACCAGCTTGGAAGGGACCCATCGGATCATCACGTCCAACCATTCCTATCTAACACTAAACCAAGTCCCTCAAGACCTCATCTACCCGTCCCTTAAACACCTCCAGGGAAGGTGAATCAACCACCTCCCTGGGCAGCCTATTCCAAATGATTCTCCCAAACATCTGCCACTTGAGCAGCTTCACTTTTATTATTACACTACAGGGAGAACCCAACCTTGGCTGATGATCTAAGGTTGCACAAGGTGAGAGACAAGTCTTTTCATCAAGTGGACTGTAGGTACAACCTTTACCTGCTCAGCCCCAGACTTGCCCTCATGCATTCTGGTTAGCAATGAAGCAAAGTCACACACAAAAACATCACTTACTTATCCAGGTCGATATCAAGCGCCTTGTATGGATCATTGGGATCCTTGTCATCTTCATCGCTGGGCAAAGCGTTCTGCAGGAGACAAAGAAGCATAGGATCACCAGGTTGGAAGAGACCCACCGGATCATTGAGTCCAACCATTCCTATCAAAAGACCACACACTGAAGCAGGAACCAGAGACCATTTTGCAACTAGAGCTCTACATCCCCACCCCAGTTTGAGGTTAACCCTGGCCCAGGTCAGCCTGCAGGCACAGTGAGCCGTAGGAACAATGCACCTCTAGCTACAAGATTAAATTTAGAACAGAAAACCATTCCTCACAAACTGCAGGATTTGAACTGCCGCTGTTGGGTTTTGATTAAAGGAAATCTTAGGAACAAATACAGACTACATCGTTAGCATGTACAGCTAATTATAATCAGCTGCAAACCTGCTGACTAGACAGCAAGTTAATGTCAAAGCATAATAAATGAAATGACTGTTTGGACAGCATCACTTTTATAGCAGAGGTGCATGTGGTTAGTTGGCTGCATTTTAATAGCTCCAGTGGCAATTTTTGCCTTTCTGTGTACAAAAAGACAGTAATTTCTCCCCATGCAAGGAACAGCCTAGGACTACCTCAATCATTTCTTAGAAAAATCTGCACAAAATCAGAGCTCTTGAACTGCAACAATACAGACTGGTTGGCAATTCCCGGGGAAAAATCTCCCCAGAGGAGCACAAAGATAAACCCCACACCTTAAACCACCAACCAAAGCAACTGACCTCTGGCATCTCTTCTGTTATGATATCGACGTGGTGAGCTGGAGCAATATCCTCCTCACTCTCTGTGTGCAGAGAGTTGTGACGATGATGTTTACCTCTCTTCTCCTTCTTCTGCTTTTTCTTTTTCCTGTCTTTCTCCAGTTTCTGTTTGTGCCTTCGCTCTTCTTCCAGTTTCACATACTGGTCAGACATGGGCATTCCTGTGGAGGAAGCCAAACCACTTTCAGGATGCTGCCCACATGGACACTGATTGCTGAAACAATGTGTTAGGAGTGAACCTTGCTCTAATTTCTCAGAAGGATCAAAAAACTTCCCTGTGCTTCTGTACCATCCCACACACAGCCCCTCGACAAAAGCTTTACCATCCCACCCCCTCCTCTCTCCAGAAACAGGACAGACCCTGCTTCCAGATTCTTGTCCGCATTAAGTGGATTAAAAAGAGTACTGAAACATCAATACTTTAAGTAGAATTGGTGTCATTGCTGTACTAATGCTGATAACTTTCCACACAAAGGAAAAACCTTTGTTATAGAAGCTTTAAATATCTGCATTTAAAGTGATCACTTGCTGCACACCAGCAGCAGCTTTTCAGTGCTATCAAACCACCCCAAAGATATACAACTGTCTTTTAATATTTGGAACAAGATGTTAAAACAGCATAAACATTAGACTCCACTTCATGTCTCCTGATCAACCTCACCCTCATAGGTCCTAGAGACGTTCCCAAGGTGGCTGTTTCCTACACAGGACAGCATGGGAGGGGGTTGATTCACCTTCCCTGGAGGTGTTTAAGGGATGGGTGGACGAGGTGCTGAGGGACATGGGTTAGTGATTGATAGGAATGGTTGGACTCGATGATCCGATGGGTCTCTTCCAACCTGGTGATTCTATGATTAGTTTACATGTTACGGACTTTGCTGCATAATACACTTAATCACAGAATTACGCTTACTACTGCCTTGAGAGGAACCCCAAAGCACTATTTTCAAACACATATAAGTTAAGGAGATATTTAAGAATTTAACAAAACGATGCTCCTCGCCCTAAAAACCCGAGGAGGAACTCTTAAGAAGAAATTACTAGTTTTGCTTAACTGAATTTCTATAGTTAAGGATTAGCTGCACTTACCTGGAACTTTTAGGGGGACAGAAAGGTCGATCTGGACCACAGGTATATGTTCCACACCTGGAGTGTCCTGGTATCGCTGGGAAAATGAGAAGCTGTTATGTTCTGAGCAGTGCCAGACAAATCTACAAGAATAGACACATTCCAAGAAATTCAACCCTCTAAGTGAACATTTTAAAGGACAGGACTGAAAGAGCTCAATCCTACGTGATAAAAGGGTGCATTTTAAAGCCAGCCAGTATTTTAAAGACTAATTCTAGCTGAAGAAGTTTAACACTGCCGCTGTCCTGAAGAAGGCTTGCTGCAACTCCCTAGAGAACTTGGGATTTGTGCTTTGTTGCTAATGATGTGCCACTTTCAAAGATAAATTTTGGGATTTGAATTGAGAAAATGGGGCATCCAATGGAACAGAGCAGGTTCTTTTCTGAAAATAGGGTGAAGAAGAGAACACAACAACCTTTTGATTCATAAAATGCACTGTATGCATTTTTGCTTTTGTGACTATCTCAACACAAACAAGACCAGCTGTAGGCAGCCACCCCAACACTGCAGTTCTTACACTCCCTGATCCTTCACACAATTACACGAGAAACCAGTGAGAGATATTAATTCAGACTCACTCACCTTCTGGGGGGAAGGAGAACTTTTAATATAAAATGGGTTGTTTGCCTGTTCTTGTTTCCGAGCTTCTCGACGCTGAAAGCAAAAGAGTGTTTGTAGTTAGGATGTTTATTCATAAAGAGAGATAAAAGGAATCAAAGAGCAAAACCCAGGGTCCTGAATTTCTGGAACGATGCATAACCACTGTCAAAAGGCTACAGGATGGCAACTCGAGCGTGATAAACCAGTTAGGAGTTCCAAGACATAACATGGCATTAATGGTACTCGTAGCTATATTCTAACTGATATTCTCCAGAACATCCTTACTTTGCTTTTTAATTCCAGACTCAATTTTCTGCTGATACAGAGCAACATTTCTACTACGTTAGGTAGGGAAAAGCATTCGAACATTAACTCACCCTGGCCAGTTCCTCTTCATCCATTTCTGGTTGTCTGTGTCTGTGTCTTTGCTCCTCATCATGAAAAATCGTTTTGGGCTTTTCATCTTCTGACTCGCTGTCTGAGGGAGGTTCATTGATCCAGGCATCAAGGTCCAAGCTGGCAAGAATTGCAATAAACACAAAGAGAGCTGACTCAACGCCCCTGAGTATTTCAGTGTTTCTCATCATATACTTGACTCTACTTTTTAAGAGTTTAACAGCAGCTTTGGGAGAGAGAAGGAACCTTACCCCTCTGGAACTGGTACTTTCTTCTGTGCTTTGGGAGCCACGGGGTTCAGCTCACCAGCAAACAGAGCTATTACTTCCTCAGCTACAGGGATTTCTTTTATTTGTAGCTTCTGAATATATTTGATTAGTTGCAAGATGCAAGAAGCCTAAAAAACAAATGTAGAAGTAATTTTAAAATTTATACTAACAAACTGAATCAAAAAAAATCAATTGCAATGCAACTGAGAAGAACAGAAACCCTTAAGGGAGTAGAGCAGTTAAGAGAAACAGCATAAACTGCAGGCTTAGAGCAGATGTAAAGTAAATCTGCTCTCACGTTAACCCTTGCTTCTATCTGTGTCCTTTTTGTGTCGCTATGCACTTGCTTAATTTCAAATTTAAAATGTTTTAAGCGAAATAGGAATGGTTGGACTTGATGATGCAGTGGGCTCTTCCAACCTGGTGACTCTATGATTCTGATTCTATGAAATTCTTGCAAGCAATCTTCAGAGTGGGTATTGAACCAGAATAAGATCTGGGCTTTGATGTGAAACATCACTCTTCTTACCCCACTAGCTTCTCTTTCATGGAGTTACACTAAGCATGGAATAAACACCCTGATCTGTGGACAACAGCAGTTTGGATAAGCCATGTATGCCCACAGAATATTACATACACCCCAACACAAACCAGAGATATGCTACGATAAACTGAGGTAATTTAGTTTTCTTACTCTCTCCTGAACTTCTAGGTCTGCACTCTGCACAAACTGAGGCAAACGCTCAATCATCAGCTGCGTGATTTCCTGAGCCGCTTCCTTTTCCCCAGACTGCTCCTTCTGCTGCAGGATGGACGCGTAGAGCTTCACCATGTTCTGCACATAAACCGCCTGGATGTGGCCTGGGAGAGTTGTAACTTTAGGTCTCAACATTGCTTCCAGAGTTTGATTTGCTTCCTCGAGGTGTCTGGAAAGATAGTGGACGGATGAAAGGCAGCAATGAAGGAATTTCAACATTTCATCAGTCCTCATGGAGGTTTTCAAAAGCCTCATTGCAGTACAAAGTGCTGCAGAAAGGCAGGACAGACTAAAAATACAATCATCTGTTCTCTCTGTGTATTTTCCCCTTTTAAACTACAGTAGGAACACAGCCCTTCCTGCACGAGTTGGCAGGACTATGGAGGTAAAAAAAAAACCCCAGATATTTAAAATGAAGTCTCCGTCTTGGCTAAAACCAGCTGGAGTCTGAGGGGGTGAGGGAGCAGGAAAGAACTAATCATTCCATTAGCTTTAGGGTGCACATTCTGAACTATTTATCTCAAAAAACACTTTTCAGTGACCCGACTCTTGTCTGAAAGATGACGCTCAATCCATGTCATGCTTTCTGTTTGCACTTACTCCGAGAACTCCCCACATATCCAGGCAGCAGCATAAAGCACCTCGCAGATGCCATTTCTCTGGGTGTTGCTGGCTATGAGGTGAGCGTTGTCGAGGAGCATGGCCATTTGAGAAACGGCGAATTTCCGGATCGCTTTAACTCGGATGGCTACATCCAACATCTGAGCTGCTATGAGATGCCCGTGCCGTGTGCCTTCCAGCCGCGTCAGCTCCACCAAGATGCTGATGTACCTACAAAGAGCAAAAGGGAGGCAATTTTATCAGCAATCAGGCATTACCATTGCTGACGATCTCAAAAATTGACATAAAACCCACTGACCATTCAAAGTTTGTGATATATTGATAATTGGATTGACTACAAATATCTATGATCTTGGTCAGCAGCTCGTCCCGGTATGTTGTCCCTTCTGCTTTATCCACGTGAATCATCAGTTTCTTCACTATCTCCATCAAGTTCTTCTTCGATACCTGTTGAAGAGTTATGGAAGGGTTGAGCTAAAACAAAGTCACTTCTCACACTGCCAAGCACGTTAAAGCAGCTGCGAGCAATTTGATGGGCCTGCCATGTGCTCACAGGAAATCAGAACCACATCTTCAGACACCAGTTTCAGTCACAAGAGAAAAAGGAACCTGTTTACTTCTTCTCAATGTCATTATTAAAGCAGAGCCAGCACAAGCAGACCAGACCATGCTGTGGGCAGAGTTAAGAATAAGAATTGCCAGCAGCAATACAGAAATCCAGAAGAAAATGATCTTCTCCCAGGCAGCAAATTTAATAGCTTAAAACATTTTTGCTTTAGAACTGAAGACATTTAACAGTCAAACATTCAGCAGAAATCAAGCAGTTCAATCCTAACTGTATTACCTTCTCTGGAAACTTATTTGTCCAAATAAATCCACCAAAATAGTTAATACGAGGAGTAGTGGAGCAAGCTTTCTCCTAAGTTCTCTTTGTAGCTGAGTCACCTTCGCTGGAGGTGTTTAAGGGATGGGTAGATGAGGTGCTGAGGGGCATGGTTTAGTGTTTGATAGGAAAGGTTGGACTCGATTATCTGGTTGGTCTTTTCCAACCTGGTGATTCTATGATTCTAAGTAGAATTTAACCTCCAGAACTAAGAATGAATTCCAATTCTCTTTGCAATGACATTAAAAACACTGTCCTGTCATTCTTGCACCTCATGAGGAGAGCCAGACAAAAGGTATTGCTCTTACTTTTCAATTTCTCCATTAAAGTAGGAAACTAAAGACATGTCCAACGCAATCCCTTTGTGCACCTTGCTGTGGGAGGGAGGAACAGCCTCTGCCTTATCCTGTTGTTTCAGAGGGCTCCAGACTGTTTCCCAGACTGCTTAACATAACCTGAGCTACGCTGTGCTGCAACCTAGAAGAGCACGGACCTATCCCACATTCCCACAGTCCTCTTGGTACCAAGATGAAGGACTGGAGGAGCAGCTATGGCCGAGAGATTTGAAAACCAGCCTTCTAAGAGCCTTCCACAAGCTCCTGAACTCAGAAAATCCTTCCAGTCCAAATCAAAGGTTTTAAGGCCTTTTTATGCTGATCTTTTATCCAGATCTTTCACTTGTCAGACGTATCGAAAAAACCACAGGAGTTATCACAAAACTTCTGGGGAGAGGAGAAGGGAAACCTGTGTGTTTTTCTTAGACATCAGCCTCCTAACTAAAAGGTCACAAGGGCTGGAGAAGAAAGGAAATACATGTAGGAACATACCATGCCGTAGAGGAGATCTAAAGCCCTGAGTCGGATAGACTCATCCTTGTCATCCAGACACTGGAGAATGAGATCCTTGTGAGACTGAACTGATTTAGGATGCGTTTTCAGGATTTTGGACATAGCTAGCAGTCCCAGGTATTTCACTGTGAAAGACAAAATAAAACTTCTTTCCAAATATAGAAACACTGGTTTGTGCTGAGCTTGAAATCTTAATAGCCAGTGCTTCTGCTAACTTTAATACATCTGAATCTAGGACGGGAAGAGAATTTTTGTGAAACTGTATCACAGATTACAGCCTCAAATTTCCATTTCATATACAGGCATATAATTTTATATATATAATCTTGTTTAGTCTTCTTACACCTCAGGTTTTGCCACTGATTTATATAGAAACTACAAGCATGAAAACAGCTGTAAAAGCACTAAGGAGGCCAGTGTGTTGAGTAGGAGCCCTGTTCTCAATGGGAAAAATTCACAAGGTGGAAAAAAAACGTTAGCAAAGAAGTTGCCACTGTTCTCTGCAGTCACTAAAGCAAGTTACAGAACTCCCCTAACTGCTTTCCAAGCAGCAAGTCTAGAAAAATGGAAACCTCAGCATGGGAAGAGAACTGGTTTAGATTTGTAAGACTACAAATAGCAGGAATAATTAATGTCATTTGTTTCAAACAGGCTTATTACGAAGAAGCGCTCACTATCAAGAACTCATTTCCATATTAAAAACCCCAACAATTGCTTGTAACATCCCAGGTACTACAACACCAAATGAGCTGTGCAGACACAACTCATTGCTCTGAGACTGCAGTCCTTCCTCCCCAGTGCTTGGTTGCTAAAAGCTTCCATATGAAGACAAGCAACATACTTACAGTTCTGGTCAGAATCTTCTATCAATATCCTTAACTTCTGAACACAAAGCTGGAAAAAAGACCACACTATGCTTATTACGAGCCTTAAAAGTCTTTAATAAGGTAACCCTTCACAGCAATGCAGTAGGATGCATTCTGACCAGGACCCAGGGCTTCTAGGTAGGAGGGTCTTGATGCATTAACAGACTTCAAAACAAAAGGAACCTTTGTATGATTGTATTGAGAACAGTAGCTGAGGGAACGAGTTAGGAAAACTCTAAATAAGAAGAGTCTACATTTTAGGCCAAAGGAAATCAGAGAATTTATCCAGCAAATGCTTCAGTCTGAAGGATTCCACTTGCCTATAGAAGAAATGGGAGGAGTTCTTCATCAGGGAGCGCAGGAATAGGACAAGTGGGAACAGTTTTCAGATGAAAGAGGAGAGATCTAGATGAGATCTTGGTTAGAATGTTTTGCTGTGAGGGTAGGGAGGCCCTGGCCCAAGTTCCCCAGAGCAGGGGTGGCTGCCCCATCCCTGGAGGTGCTCAAAGGCAGGTTAGATGGGGCTTGGAGCCCCTGATCCAGTGGGAGGTGGTCCTACCCATGGCTGGGGTGGAATGGGATGTGTTTAGAGATCCTTTCCCACCCAAAGCATTTCATGATTCCACATAATAGCGTTTCAGGAAGCTACAGCTTCAACTTTAGGCAGAGGAATACAATCCACTGTTTCCACAGCCCTTGGTATTACACAGCAGAGCAGAACAAATAGCCCCTGCCAGACCCCAGCACTGTACCTGGATGCTGGCGCTGTGATTGGGCATCCCGGAGGACAGGGAGATCAGAACTGAAACACACAAGCACAAGCTTCAGTTAGTATCTGTGTTCTGAATAAATGCAACACCACAAATGCTACAGCTCAACAGAGAGGCCTTGATCTGTGTCTGCCTGGCTTGCCTGGACTTTGGGAGGTCCAAGTGAGGCAAGACGTTTGCTACGTAAACTGTAGTTTCACATCCCTCATGTGTAATAACAGCAGGGCGAGGGAGAAAAGTGAAAAGGTAGGAATTGCTGGAAATGTCAGGTCAGAGCTGCTTTCCCCTATGCTTTGCCCTCGTTAAGATTTACTGCGCTGCTACAGCACCACAGGCAACGCTGTAAATATGTCATCAGCTCCTGTACTGATGAATTTTTAAGTGTGCACTCCCATAATGTAACAAGATGCAGCAACGGATCCAAGATTTTAATTTTTAACTATAGATTGGAGCTTTAATCAAGCCAGCAAAAGACTTGGGGCAAAAATCAGGTGCCATTGTTGGCTACATTGGGCATTTTTAGTGCTCTGGCACCACATGGCCCCTCAGCAGCAAAGGTGCTCACTGCTTCCACATTACAATAGGAAAAGGGCCAAGTCTGAGCTGGAATACTGTTTTCCCTCTTTGCCTTGGTTCTTTGCTCCATTCCCATTACGGAGTTCACATTCCTCCCCACTCAGGAACGGAAACTGTAAATCAATGATTCCAGTGACGACCTCCATGGAATTACACCAATTTTTTTAGCTATGAAATTGAAGACAACAAACTAAGCCAGCTCTTTCATCACATAAGAAAACACTGTAAAAATTTCCATGAGGCACCAATCTGGTTTTAACTCTATTGCTGCTGATATATTTCATAGTTCTAGCAACGTTTCAGAGTTCACATATAAATAATCACTTGCTCTCAGGGAGTTTCAGCATTTGTTTCAGCATTTAGCAAACAACAGAGCTGTAGTAACTTCACCTCATCCACTGACAACAAAGAACTTTGGTTACAATTAGACAGCAACACAAAACGAGGTTTGCCAGGAGACTTATATCAGCTATAAACCACACCGAAGCTAAGAGAGGGCTTGCAGATGCTGTTAATTGATGACAAAGTTTATCAGGGTTTTTTTCTAGGTTGCAAATTTCATTTCTCACCTGCTATTACTGTGTTCACACATTCATACAGGAGAGACATGGCTGAGGTGCTGAAACAGAAATCAAATATTTTAAATAAGGAATAAAGGCGGCACATTTTCCAGAGTGTCAGCAGTATCCTGCGAGCTAGTTAACACCTTCAATCACACAAGAAATTGCCAGTATTCTGTTCCATCTACCTTCCAACTAGGTGAAATGATTACAACTTAAAAACCGCTGCGAGGAGAAAGGGCCTCTTTGTGTTTAAAAAACTAGCAATCCTCTCAGAGGAGCAGCAAGGAACAGCACTGCGACTCAAGGAACGAGGAAGGGAGCGGTAACTCAAACCACCAGTACTGGTTACGAAGCACTGAAACGATCTTGTCCAAAGATCTAATCAAGTCCTCTGCCCAAGGTCAAAACTTCATGATAAGGAGGCAGATGGAGAACATCAATTCTCTCTCCAAAGCGAACGAGTCATGCACAGACTCCTCTGGTGTGTAGGTACATGCCTACTCATCCTTATTAATGAACAAGCCATTTCCAACGTCTAATTTCCCACCCAAATTTAAACTCAAGCCAATTTTTGCCAGTTGAATGCATGATGCAGAGATTTCATTTAGAATAAAGTGGAAGGAAAGCAAATTGCCCCAATTTTCATGCATGCTCTGGAGAAATTCACGCTGCCACACAGAAAATTCCCTGATGAACCCAGCAACACTTGCCCCACTGACCTGTGGATGAGGTTGGTCAGAGGCTCAATGAGTTTCTTGCCCAGCCTAGGTTCTAACGGAGTAAGAGCACCAAACTGTTAAAAAAGAAGCGCAGACAAGAAAGTTGATTCAATAGCTGCTTTTAAACAGTACAAAATCATTGAAATTGCAGCTTATTATATAGAAATCAAGTTATATTAAAATATATTTCTCTCTTTGGTGACAAACGTAAGTATCAGAAGACATTCCTGGTTTCTTTTTATTCAGATTTAATGGTAACTGACTCCAAACAAGAAATCTATTTTCATACCCAATGTAATTTAATGAGAACCCCGATCCTGTAGGCATAGATCCAGAATACTTGCCAGTTTTATAATCTTAATGAGAACCCAATTATTGGTTGACGACGTCATCAACTTGAAAAAGAGCGGAGCGAGGGAAAGGTAGTTTTTGGGATTGCGTCGAGCCAGCTCACAAATAACATTTACTGCAGCAGACTGCACACCTGGGAAAAAGAAGCAGGAAAAGCAGAAATCTCATCAACGCCTTAATTGTAATTGAAGTTTCTGGTGGAAAAAAAACCCCAGAACAATAGTGGCTAAAGGTTCAGAGTCGTGTGTCCAAGAGGAATGGTTCAGTCTTATTAACAACCAGGAGGGAGCTAACACAAGAATGCAAAAATCAACAGAGGAAGGATTTTCTTTGGTGTTGGCTATTTTCTGATGCACCAGCAAGCTGGGTACCTGCTTTGGGTTTGGTATTAGACAGAACAGGACACTGCCAGCCTCCTTCCTTCCCCTCTTACTGTGGAGCAGAGTCTTTGCGGGACACAGACAACACAATAATCTATAATCCTACCCACCATGAAGCTTCAAAATGATTCTTGCCTATTTAAAACATTGTAACATGTAACTACAACACAAGTAATTAAATAATCTGACAAGTTCATTCCTCCCTAACTGCTCAGTCTCTAAATTGACCATGCTCAGTTTCAAATCCTTTAGTCCAGAGAGCAGGGGGGTTCTAGTGGAGAGCAGCCCTTTTCTCCATCAAGGACAACAGGTATTGCCTTCCTCGGTTTGCACATGAGGGGGGTGGATTTGATTTTCTTTAGAAACATGGTCCCTCTCTCTCCAATTCCCTGGGAGGAGGTTGTGGAAAGGAGGGAGCTGAGCTCTTCTCCCAAGTGACAGGGGACAGTACGAGAGGGAATGGCCTCAAGCTCCACCAGGGGAGATTTAGGCTGGACATTAGGAAGAAATTTTTCACGGGCACTGGCAGAGGCTGCCCAGGGAGGGGGTTGAGTCACCTTCTCTGGAGGGGTTTAAGGGACAGGTGGACGAGGTGCTGAGGGACATGGTTTAATGTTTGATAGGAATGGTTGGACTCGATGACCCAGTGGGTCTTTTCCAACCTGCTGATTCTATGATTCTATGCATCTCTCATGCTCACACTAAATTAGTCCAGTATAAGCAATTAAATTTCTCCCTCTGAACCTATAGAATCTACTGGAGATCAGAGTACTACAAACACACACTCCTTGAGACAAGTACAGGGCATTTTGGTGCAGTGAGGGAAGATCAGCACATTCCAGGAAGACTGAGTCAAGTATGAATATGACAGAGCAATTGCAGGTGGCCTGTGCTGCAGCTGCACTGACATGTTACTCAAGGACCCAAGCAGCAGCCTGGAATCAAGGTCTAAATGCAAAAAACACCAAAAGGATGATCATTTCACATCATTTAGTATATCATTGCAAGCCAGTAGCTGCACCTTTGAAAAAGAGCACAGAAAACAACAATCCCCAAACTCTGAATCCAATTAGAATATTATTGATAGTTAAGTAAGCAACAAACCAGGAATCATTCAGTAGCTTTATCCCATTTAAGCCACTGACGTAGTTTCAACAGCTCTGGGTTTACAGTAAGAACTGGATATTTTAAAGCACTTATTTTTAATGTGGTAACACCTGTCAAAACTCTCATGTGCTCACCTACCTATCAGACAGAAAAATGGGCATCCAAAAGACGATTACGGCATCTTTCATATATCCTTCTCTCCACAAGCCCTGTAACTATGGACACCTGGATGTTTTGGAGGAGAAGTAACTCACTAAAATCCACTCACCAGGATCTGGATCTTCAAGTTTCTCTTTAAGGCGAGGAAACGCAGGACGGAGGGACTCTGGGTATTTCAAAAACACTTTGTACATGATTAACACTGCCTTCTTCCTGATATAAGGCTTTGTATGGGACATCTGTTAATGAAACAATCGTAATCTTGGTAAATCTGCATTTCCAGAATTATTCAAAGTCCCTATGTGCAAGCTACAGTCTCAAATTTTCTTTATGGGAGAAAGAAATTTTCTCTTTTCTTTCTTTCAACTACTTTCTGAAAATCCAGCTTTGAGGGGAAGAGCAAAACACTGTCATTTATCACTAAAATTAACAAACATTCAAGGTAATCCATCCCCACAGAAACAAAGTGTCAGCTTTCACACCTGACAGTTATAAATTAGCAAATATTTACCAGATTTGAACAATTTAACATTCTTAAATCACAGGAAAACAGTTACTTCGACCTTATGGACTCACCAGCGTCATGATGTCATTTGCCAAGTCCCTGGCAAGATCTGGAGTAACAAAACAGGACAAGCCAGTCAGTGCAACTCCAGTATCATACTGGTTAGGGCTACTCAGATCCTAAAAAAGGAAAAACAGGCTCAAAAATTTAAGATCACACAGGACGGTGAGAATCAATTTTCTCAGACCAATTTTATTTTGTGGAGTCAGGTGACATCTACATTTTACTTCAGCAATAAGGACTTTCCTTACCCATTACATTCCAATAAGGAACCCCAAGAAGAACAGCAACTAAACACAGTGTCACCACTGGCTGTATTGAACCAACTTAGTTGCTACAAGGCAGCAGAAGAGAAGCCTATAGACCACTAAGAACTTCAATTAATCCTTCAGCTTGTAGAACAGAAGCAGACTGTGAACCAAGTCACTAGAACTCTACTTAAACACTTTTACATTCCTAAAAGATAAATACTTTGTACAAACCCGAGTGCAGGAATAAAAATGAAGAACTGAAATAAAGAATTTACCTTTCGGATCTGGTTCGTGGTGAGCATAATGACATCAGTTCCTTCGTGAAAGCACTGTGAGGCAGCCAGGTAACCGATTCTCTGGAAATAGGCAAGGAGGAAAGAACCATTTTAAAGTAAGTTTGGACACTGTTTAGATGAAAAAACAACTGGCAGCTTCATGAGGAATATTAAAACTATGAACAATCAGGCAGGAGGTTTGCATAATGAGGTATGAGAGCATTCTCTAGCAAAGGAGGTTTATATCAGGAAAGAATAAACTCTGACAAGTAACATCTCAAGTGGTAACACTGCTATCTTGAGGATATAAAGTAGCTTTGATTTATCTGCTTGTTAGAACAAACAGGTTCATTGACCATGGAGATGCAGAAATACACTAGGATTAGGATTGTCAGTAGGAGAAAGAGAATATGATATTACTTTGTCTCTGGTGACTCCTGACTTTTAGGTATGAAAGCCCAGTTTGGAAACCATTGAATTATTGAGCTATTACTCCTTATGAAGTAACGTTCCACCCGTTTCAGAGGAAAAGGCCTGCTGCAACAATGAGCATGAACAAAACCTTTCAAGAAAAATTAATACAATATGACAGAATAAATATGACGGCTACTGGGCATCTGAAGTGGTCTTCACATAAAAATAGCCTGTCAAGAGAGATCTGACAGCTACAGTCAAACAACCAGTAGAAAAAGCAGGACAAGTATTATCCATTTACTAGAAAGAAATACAGTCTCTTTCCTTTCCATATTGAAGAAAGCAAATCAAATGATGCTGCACTAATGCATTCATGAAAGTCAGAAAACAGCTCAGGAGGACAGCTGTAGTTACAAAAAAGAACTCACTTTGAATGTAAACTTCGATGCACTCATGACTTCAATAATATTGAAAGCAGCCCAGCTGATGTCGTAGCCCAGCATCTGCAACTGTGAGCAGAGAAGCCAAGATAACAAACTTTGAAATACAAGACTCAAGAAAATAGGTCACGATACCTCAGAACACTGCAGATGGAGCAAGAGTCCAAATCTAATTCTATAACACATCTCAATTTTACGAGGGATGTTTCACTCTATGCCACTTGTGGTAACGAAAGAAGCCTCCAAGTGCCAACAGAAGCAGTTTGCGTTAATCTCAGGTACTACAGACACAGGTATGTAAGTGTCATCACGAAGGGTTTTTACTGGATTTTGGCTTTAAATGAAGACTAGAACAGAACCACAAAAAGAATCCTTTAACAGTGACTCTCCTTCTCAACACAGGACTGCATCAAGAGAAACAATCTGTTTCAAGCACTCGTGACCTTCGTGTGTTGAGAAACAACCCAATTAAAAACAACTTTTTAAAACTGTAATTGTTTTAAATCAGATGAGCTTCCTGACCCATCTCAATGAGATAAAATTATATCAGTACTGGTGCCAGCCTAATGAATCCAACAGGAACGTGCAGCCCTCTGGTGTCAGACAAATGTGGGAGCATTTCCACCTGCAGCAGTCTGAGAAGCAGTAGCCTGAGAAAAACTGTTCCGACCAGAGACCAGCTCCTCCTCAGCAAGGAATTAAAAAAAAGATGCAATTACAACATACCCCAGCAAGGCACTTACATAGGTGAGTTTGCAGACAGCATTTGCTTTCACTGCAATGTTATCCTGCTTCAGCTCCTGCTTGATCTCATCGATGCACTGGGAGATGTATTTCGCCTGAGGAAGACAAAGAAACAATAATTTGTGCTCGTGTACCAGTTTTGCAGATTGCATGTCAGGGGAGAAGCAGTAGGACTCATTGTTTGCCAGCACCAATCCCAACCCCCTCTGCTTTTTCAGTGAGCATTTAATTCTAACCAAACTACTCATTAACAAAAAACATTGCAGCCCTATTGCGACCCCAAAGGGCACAGAAGTTTCAGCGGTTACCCTTCTCCTTCCACCTACTCGCAATTTACACCATTCAGTCCAGAGCTCTAGCTTCAAATATTTGTGGGGGAAAAAAAGCTGTTCTATGGAGATTATGTACCCAGGGTCTGACCAAAATCCAAGTTTCACCATTCCCAGAAGCCACTTGCCTTGATGGAAATCATAGAATCATGGAATGGTTTGGGTTGGAAGGGACTTCCGGATGTAATCCTCACCAATCACCCCAAGCCGCCCCCAACCGCCCTCACAACTTTGCCATTTACACATTTTTATAAGCAACTGTTATTTGTTTAAATCTCTCAGTAACTCAGGGGGCTAAACATCACAATATTTACATTTCAATACTGGTCCTTCACTTCCTTCCGAACAATCACGCCTGGGCCTGTGGGAGGGATATGGCAAACGCATGATTTAAAAATAGCCGTATGGATTTTACTGTAGAAGCAGGCTTAGCTCAGTCTGGGATTCTTTCACTGCGCAATTATGATTTAAGTACTGAGGGTATCTGCTAGAGAAATCATGGAAATTTAAATGCAGAGAAATAATCTCTCCTTAGGAAGCCACACACGCACGAGGGCATTTCATATCCAATATAAACATACTGCCAAAAGAACCAGGTCAGAAACAGATTACAGAGTTCCAAAGAAAATCCTGTCTGGATACGACTGCTTTCCACCAAAAAGATATTTTCAACATATCAGTCCACCAGCCTGCCTTTTAAGCAACATTGCTCCCCTTTATACTACATTTTGTGCACTATCCCAAACATTCCTTGTTTTTTTTTTTTTTACAACATTCTAGGGGGACAGCCGTGATTCAAGACACAATTTTGTTGCTAGAAGCAGAGAATGTTATTTTTTACTAAGTAGCAGGTGAGAATAAAAAGAGATTGAACAAAGCCTGTAGTGCAAAGAGACTCTGCAGTGATTCAGGTGAGGAAAGGCAGCAATGGAATTTTAATGTGGGGACTTCACACTCCAAGCAGCAGTCACGTAATGGCAATTTACCCTGCTATCAGTCAGAGTTTAGCAATACCAGAATTAGAATCCACCACCAGGATGAATGGTGAATACACATGATCCCGAGGAGCAGCAGCTTCACTGGTTTAACAGCTTCTATGCATGCAGAATAATTAGCTTTTCTCTCAAACCTTGCACTTGGAGGGATAGAAGCCAGCCCCTCATGGCATCGCTATAGGCTCAGGTACAACGACATTTGTTATCTTGAGACTTTCAGTAAAAGTCTTTGTTGACCTTCACGGAATTCCCACCTGAGCCATTCCAGCAGCCCTGCTCTCCAGAAGAACACAGCTTGGGAGGTCTGAGGAAAGAGAGCTGGCAAAAGAATGTGCTTGAAGAAATTTAAGGTATTCCTAAATGCTTGTATTTAGAATAGAAATACTAAAAAATGGGAGCTTTCATGTTAAGGGAGGGCATGCTAAACACCAAACAACCCCTTCCTCTGCAGAGATACCATCTGTCCTCCGGGATACGGGTGAGCAGATCACATCTGTCAAACACAGAGACAACATCATCCCCAAATGCTTAACATCAGAGGTCTGGTGACTTATCCCAGAGTGCAGGAGATTTGGGAGTCTAAACCATCACCCGAGAGCGATTCAAGTCCAGACAACTCCCATAGGCAGTTTAAATTCGTTCAGTCTAAACTAAAAAAACCTTCTGACAGTAGGAAATACACAACTAGAGATGCTGAAAGAGTGACTTGCACAACATGCAAGTGATGTACAAATACATTGTACCCAGCCTTGAATATTTTATGCACACGTATGAGCAAGCTGGGGCGGAGCCACAGGATCCTTCACACATCTTGGTCAGCAAGGTCAGTGCTGGTTCTCAGTGCAGAACATCAACAGGCAGGTAGATTCTTATCTTTATCACCAGACAGTATTATTGTCATTTCCCAGCGCATCTATCGGAAAACTACTTGAAAATTAGTTTAAGTTTCCAGGAAAGCTCTTGGGAGCCACAGGGAGTGACCAGGAAGGGGAAGTTCAATCATGTCAAGCTCAGCACAGCTGAACCCAGACTCCTGAGTCTCCTGCAGCCTGCAGGCAATCCCAACAAATCTGGAACAACAAGGGACTTTTGGGAAAGCATATTACAGAACTCACAATCAGATCTGAAACTCAAATAAGGTGTTCCGACAAGCAGAAAGAAGTCCTTCCAAAACAGCTGTACTTCAAATTCTGCAAGACCACAGGGAATGGAAGGTCCTATATATAGAAAGCTTTACGGGATCAGCAGGCATTAACGTTTTGTTAAAGCCCTGCGGAGCAGCACTACCAGAAACGAGCCATATGAAGAAAACTGATCTATTTAGTCTCACACAAACCTGAGCCCCAGCCACCACACCCCAGCCAGATCTGCTGCTACCTCTAATGTCTGCATCGATATGGAAGAAAAAAGGTCATGCACGAGGATCCTGAGGGAAGCCCTTCCCCAGCCACTGGCTTGCACAATTGCTGACCTCTGCAAGTGCCCTCAGGAGGCTGCAATACACTATTTCCCTGCTGCCAGACACCCTCTGGCCCCACCCTGATGGTTGTTCAATGCCCCAGCCAGGCCAGAGAGAGCAAGGGAGAACAGCCACTGGAAGCACTGAAGGAAATAAAGAAATAGGAGACACTCAGCAAGGCCTGCATGTCTACAGGAAAATAAATCCACATTTACACATACGAGAAATCTGGATACTATTCCCAGCATTGATTCACTGATAGCTTTTACGTAAATCCTTCTAATATAGCAATTTCCCAGTGGGGTAATTGAAAATGAGTACTTCCTAGGATATAACTGGCTCAATTTTTCCTTAAATGTTTTTGAGACCCCTTCTAGGAAGGGATGCCAAAGGGAAACGCTTCAGGGTTTATTCATTTACCCAGCATTGATTGTTATCAATATATTTCTCGCCTATTGATCCCTCACTGATTCTGTGATGATCTTATTTGAAGTCTTCTCAAGATGCTGCTCAATTCTCACGTACTCTGGACAGCCAGCTGAGGAGCACTGCTAAGTCACAATATTTACAGACCTCTAGATATTTCCAACCACACTGCTTTGAGCCAGCAAGGCAATTCCGAGGAAGCCTTTCAGTGCTGGTGGAGAGGAGAACAAGCAGAGCCATGAAGTGTAAGAACACCCTCGGAATGGTGGCAGCCCTGGTAGAGCTGTCACAACCTGAAGGGCAGAGGATGACGCAGGGAAAAGAGCTGACAGGAGCTCCTTTATCTGCATGAGTCTGCCAAGTGGGAATGGAGCCTCTTCCAACGCGATGGAAAAGGCTCATTCTTAATTAAATGCTACAGCAACCACTAGGGTGAATGTTTTCTCTGCCCACCCCTCAAAAGGAGGAGGATTTACAGCAACACACTGAGAGTCATGCAGATGTTAACTGTAATTACTCAAGGCTGTGAATACAGCACAAAGTCCCAACTGCTGCTCCTTAATGTATTCTGCCAAACAGATGCAGGAAGCATTTTAGATCCATTGTCAAAATCCACCTGCCAATTATTCAAATAAGTCCAAATTCCTCAAAAATTCCAAGACCTTGCCCAAAAAAATATGTACATTTGAACTAGTGCGATTGGTTAAAATAAGAATGAAGGTATCGCGGATCAAAGACACAATCCCTTTGAAACAGAGGGAGGGGAGAAGGGAAAAGTGGGTCATGGTAAGAAGCCAAAACTGTCAGTTTATAGAATTTTTCATTTCCCAAGCCATGTTTTTCGAATTAGCTTTGAAAAACAGAAATTGTGTTCCAAGCTCCAGCCAAGACAGAACTTGGGGTTTGCTGACAATTTCAGAGGGGCTCATAAAACACTTTTCTCCAGCAATGACAGTATGACTGAAAAGCTGAAAAATCACTCACCTAATCACTGACACTCCTATAAAAGGTGACTCTACACTGTATTTCTGCCAGGTGAGGAGAAGCTGCTAATGATTAGAATGAATATCACTGCAGAACATTTACGTTAAATTTAACCACGAAAGCTGTTTATTTCCAACAGAATTAAAGAAGCTGTGATCTTATCTCCAGCAATCTTTGGAAATCAAGAGAAGGCAAACTCATATTCTTACCCCTTGGGTCACAGCCCAGCAAACCAAATGCAGCGTAATCCTCTTAAATCTTTACCAGGATCCAGCCTCAACCCACTGGATCTCCTGTGGCTAATTTGAGGTTCAAACCTCCTGAAGCACAGTGCTTACCCCCCAGATGAAAACACAAAATGCCAGAGAACATGAGTCCTTGTGGCTCCTGCACTTTCAGGGTTAATTAGCATTTTAAGGAAAGGATGATTAACAGTGAATGCCCAGAGGAGTAAGATGATCGGATATAAACACATAACTACAGCATTCTAAAACCAAGAAAGTTTGGGATAAGTAGAACATCAAAATAATTAATTGAAATAAGAAGAAACCATGACATTTCTTTTGTTTTAAGCACTGTAGGATTTCTCTGGTTTTGGAGCACTTTGAGACATAAGCTTGCCATTAAATTCCATGAAATCACATTGAGCACAAGCGCATGACAGCCTCACATGAGAGGAAGATGCTCACTGCTCCAACTGCCAAAAAACCCAGCAACAATTGATCTATTTTATTTTATTGCCTTAAGTATCACCTATGGGATGCAGCCATGGGACATGACCGTAATGTTTAACACAAAAGGCAGCTACACCACAGGCACCACAGCGAGGTCAAGCAATCTCTGAATTTGTGCTTCAAGTAGAAGATCCTGTTACCACAGCTTGGCTGCCCTCCTAACTTAGCAAGAATGCTAGAAAGAAGAAACGTGTATCACTTTCTAGAGTTCTATCAAACCCCACAGCACCACACTTCATATCAACAAACACTACTGAACTAGTCAAATAGAATCCATACATCTATAACTGACGACAGTACCTGAAACACAAGCACTGTAGCATGACAGCACAAAATAAATTAACTGAAGAAACGATAACGGGATTAAAAAAGCAAACACGCTGCTTTCCACTCACTTAGAAACAGCCCTAGAGATAGGCATGCTAAATGTTAACCCCTTCCACAGGTAACCACAAATATTATATTAATTACTGCAGAAAAAACGACTTGTGACACGTAATAGGGTCCTTCATTGAGAGTACATTGTCTGGATAGAAAAAGAACTTTAAGGCATGCGCTACCTCACAACTAACTTCCCTAAAACCATAAACCGAGAGAGTTAGATGAGCATATAACAGTATCAGCAATAACCAAGAAATTGTGTTGGAAGGGACATTAAAGTCCATCCAGTTCCAACCCCCCTGCCATGGGCATTGACACCTCCCACTGGATCAGGATGTCCAACGCCTCATCTAACCTGACCTTGGACACCACCAGGGATGGAGCAGCCACAGCTTCCCTGGGCAACCTGTTCCAGGCCCTCCCTACTCTCATGGTGAAGAAATTCCTCCGTATGTCCAGCCTAAATCTGTCCCTCTCCAGATTACACCCGTTCCCCCTCACCCTATCACTCCAAGCTTTTATATTTCACACCATATTTCACTTAAGGAGCACCTCTGTGGGAGACAGGAACACGGCTACACAAGCCATCCTGGATCCCATTCCCAGGTAGGTTAGGTTGAGGTGCCGTGGGAATTGGATAGCAAATCCCAACCAGCCCAACCCACATCAGCAGCCGTGTATCATCAGCACAGCTTGAGAGACGTGACTTAAAAGATCTCTCGCCTAATCAGCCCCTTCTTACAAATATGTCTCCAGCCTGATCACAGTGTTTGCTAATTTAATTGCACAGCAATTAAACAACCCTCAGGGGCCTGTGCCATCTAAATCATACGTGAGCAGACAACTTTTAAAACCAGAGAGCTGTGTCAGATAAAAGCACTTATCCCTGCAAACATAATATATACTCACACTTCTGTTTTCACATCACTATGCAAAAAAGCTATGTGAGTAATTTTATAGCAGTTTTTTCAATTTGCTGGTTCCAGACATACTTCCAGGCTCTGATAAAGGTGGGCTTTGTTACCAGCACACATTTTGTTATGCATGTAAGAAACTCTCACTGCCTTCTAAGGAGCTAAAGTAGCTTTGTTTCCTAGACTCAGTTGACTGGAACTGGTTCAGAGACAAATAGTACAAAAAGAGATCCTTCAGGATATATTAATACTATCTAGAAGTGTAAGACAAACTATCACACGGATGTAAAAGTAGCAATGAGTGCTTCACAGTTAGGGAAAAGCAAGGCCAATGAAGAAAAGGATGGTTCACAGCCATCGCCAACTCCTTCAATTCAGCGCAAATATTTGCATCATTAAAGTAAATTTGTTCAGCTACTTCCTGCTGTGCAATCGTACCACTTGCTCCAGCCAAAGGCACATTCCTCAAGGCTGGACCTCCGTGTCACCGCCAGAGCTACTAGCCTGAATTCACCTTGAAGATGAAGCCAGCGGAAGAGTTTTACCATTCCCACACAGACGCTTGCTTCTCTTTATTCACCTTTCAACACAGGAATTTCTCAATGGAAGCTATCAGGGGTGAACATCCAAGTCATAAAAGAAATAACAATGAAACACAAACAGCTCATACAAAATCCAGCACCCAAATACATGGTGTACAAAATTGGTCTGGTCATGGCAGAGGAGCTGAGTTAGTGTGGATGGAACGTTTGCCGCGCTCAGCTACGCTGGGGTATCCAACAGGACTTGTAAGCACTGTCAGCTATGTTGAATGTGTTGTTCTTAACTAAAAAATGCCCTCAACTCCTTTTATGAGCCAAGACTACCACTAACAACACTGTAGTCTGCACCTTTTACCTTACTGAAGTATATTTACACTTCCTGCAACCTGGTTTTGAGCAGACTCCCCTTAGAGTATGAAGCTTTTCTATTTTTCAGCACCAATGATCAGGTTTCTTTTAATAACCCTAGGAACACAAATGCTGCTTTGTAACGGGTCCCATGACTCATCTTTCTCATGCAGGTTGTCTTGCTGCTCTTCACATCACACATGCTACCCCAGAACACTCCCAAATAAAAAACCTGAAGGTGCTCTTTGCACACCACCCTGCGCTGCAGAGGAAGAGGTTTTTCAATAGCTTCTGTGGACACTGCTGACATTAAAGGAAATCACAAGAGGCCCCATTTTCTGCACTCAGCACTGGGACAAAGGAAGCTGCATCAAACAAACAACTCTGAAGATGACCACAGTACAGACACATAGTATCTCTATTTGATTTTTCTAGCCATTCTCTCACTGGCCTCGCTCCGTTTCATAGAACGGGAACCAGAAAGCTCTTCGGCTCCCTTGGACTTGTCTAGCCAGAATTTTTACGCATGCATGGCAGAAAGTGATTTGTCAGAGCATTTCAAACCCTTCGGAAGAGACAGTTACAAAAGGATCTGGCCTGGGAACAAAGCTATTAGCCCCACTTATGCCACAGTCAATTAAGTAATATTTAACACAGGAGAAAGCAAGAAGCTAATGAGAGGCAGCACTAATGCAAAGCCTGAACTGCTCCCTGCTTGTAATCACACAAGAAAAAAAAAAAAAGCACACGTCTTGGCTCGTGCTCCAGGCCCTGTGCTTTCTGTGACACAGCAGGTAAGGCAGGGACACAGGGACACTGGGCCTGTCTGCCTCGGAGGCCACTGCCCGTCTGCTTCTTCACCAGTGGTGCAAGGTCCTTATCCAACCCTCCTCTGTGCATTGTTTCTACTCCTGACTTTGTCTTTCCCAGAGATTCACAGGCTCAAAGAATTAACAACAGCAACTCCAGATCCACTTGAAAGGGGGTGGAATAATGAGCTCCCTTCAAAGATATTAACACACACATGACACACAGGAACTGATTGAGCGTCAGCGCCTGAAAGGTCTCTGTCATCAATGAGCTGCACGCTGCCTATTAGTTGGGCTGGTTTTCAGTCTTTGGCACGAACAAGCACTTTAGCATTCCTCAAAATTCCCTCATATGCTCCACGCCATATCCCTGATATATATACTGATACTGCAGCAGTGGGTGGAGGCCAACCTGCCAGAAGACCACCGTGTTAGGTGATATCCAGCTTTGATGACAGGCATCCATTACATTTTTAAGAGACCAGTGTAGCAACCAGTCCCCTCTTCAGTGGCAGCACATCCATAAAAAGTGAGCACGAAGTTATTCCATGGGGGAAAAACACCACTTAGCAACAGGTGAAAGGCTTGTCACTTTCGTTATCGAAAGGATTCATCTTCCCAATGAAAGAGATAATATTAGATGTGAATGAAGGTTGGGGAGAACAAAATAGAATCCAGACTTTCTTGCAGGTTTGGCTTTCCCTCAAAATTTGAGCTGGTACTGGGAAACACCCAAGGGATTAAAGCATCTGTAGGCTGCTGAAACGTACACAAAAGACATCTGACTAGGAAAAGATCCAATGCAGTTATGCTACTTCATTCCTTCCACACCAGCGTATCCTTCGCAGAAGGATGATGCAGCTCCAGCTTTCCCCAGAAGGCTGGAAAATGGACAAAATATGCCTGCACAGGAAAGTGACTGATAAGGATGAGAGGTGAGGAGTAGGGGTTCATTATGGGAGACCATCACTTTGCTTCCCACGTTTTAAACTCAAAATAAATGGGTCAGCTTTGGATACAGACCAGAAATAAGAAAAGAAAACGGCCTCTGATAGGTAATTAAGCACTTGGTAGCAAGGATGTGAGCTGAAGCACCAGGCAGCCTCCAGCACCCTCACAGTTCCCTCTACAGAACCAAGGGGGACACTTAAAAATGCACTGGTAGAGAGCTCATGGCACTCCATTTTTAAATCACAGGCCTTGGGGTACGTAGTTAAAAGCCTCAGCGATACAAGATGAACATAAAATGAACAAAAAACCAAAAGGAATAAAACAGCAGGTCTGCTGAAAAGCTGTATTGAGAAACCCACATCTGAACCCAGGTGACAACCATTTGGCACATCCTGCACTTCAAACACATCCTCAATGCATCAGCGAAATGCCAGATATACTTGCTTGTGATAGTACCTGCAGAAGAATTGGAAAGGAATACATCGTCCTATCTACCAGGAGAGGCTGCCTAGAAAGTTGAGTGGGAAAAAGATATTGGCAGAATTTCTATACGATTAAATTCCAAAAGACAAGAACTAACAGAAGAACAACACCCTACAGGAAAGCTGGGAAGGGCTCTTTATTGGGAGTACAGGGAGAAAATGAGGGGGAACACTTTTCAGCTGAAAGAGGGGAGATTGAGATGAGATCTTAGTTAAAAAAGCTTTTGCTGTGAGGGTGAGGAGGCCCTGGCCCAGGTTGCCCAGAGCAGTGGTGGCTGCCCCATCCCTGGAGGTGTTGAAGAGCAGGTTGGATGGAGCCTGGGGCCCCTGATCCAGTAGGAGGTGTCCCTGCCTGTGGCAGGGGTGGAACTGGATGGGCTTTAAGGTCCCTTCCAACCCAACCCAAACCATTCCATGATTCTATAAAATCAGCCTTCTGTAAAAGGTACAATGAAATCACAAACCCAAACAGTATCCAATCAGAAATCCAATCATGCTTCCATTTCTTTCCATGCCATTTTTATTTAAAAGCCACAGCACCTTCTTTCCAGAGGCATCTCTTTCACAAGGCAATTCTTATGAGCTGAGATCAACAGGTAACATCCTTGCTATCAAAGCATACTGATGTTTGCTCTAAAAAGATTTGCTCTTCTGAACAGGACAGAGTGTGTCCGAAGCTGACACTCTTTTCTCGAAACACACAAATGTTGGAGCAACATTTAATAGACAAGTACGGAAGTACTGGAAGAAAAGGAGGAAGAATTTTTGCAGCTACTTCCTCTAAAATACTATTCCAATTTTGAAACATCATCTGAAAACTAGCAAACACCATGATTGCTGCCAGTGAAGCACTCACTCAATGTCCAGCATCTCAACAGTGGAAGGTTTACAGCTCTCTTCAGCTGATCTAGAAGAAGGAAGAGGCCTGTGTCATTTGCAGACACTCTAAGCAAAATCTTTGCAGGATTCCAAAGGGGCCTATGCTACAGAAGACACCTGTTTCATCAGTGTAATATCTACTGATCTGCTGAACACATCCTGAAGCTTGGGGTTTAATTTTTCCTGCATGTGAGGATATAAACAGGAACTGTCCCTACAGTTATCTACTTTAAAACCTCTCAGCCTGCAATACAAACTCAAGCTACCATTGTTTAAATATCATCATGCTATAGCCCAGCCACACTCACATCAACCTCTTATCCACAGTAAAAGAAAATGCATGTGCTCTGACCTCACCAGATCACAGAAAGCGTGCACATATCTAACAACTTCCATCAAACAGAGCCCTACAAAATTGTCTGAGGAGGATTTTTTTCCTAACTCCAGAGGAGATCAAAACCCATTTCTTGTCACAGACCAAGAAGAAACTTGGTGGGGCTGCTGATGCACAGTAATTTGCTAATCCCAACTGTGTAACAGTGCTTGTGCTCTCTGTGAACTCCTGGAAAAGGTGTTGTTGGTCACAAGTTTTTTTTTTTTTTTAGAACCAAGAAGAGGACATTCAGACCCCCTCAGAGAGGACTGATGCCACAGAGGCCTGGACTTACATTGAAGTGTCCTCAGAGGGTTGAAAGCTGATGGAACACTTAGTCCTGTGCACAACAATAAAGGTTATTTACTAAAAGCAGTGTAACACACGGACATATTGGGTCTAAGCCTGTTGTGGGAAGTGCTCCATGGACACACTGTTCACCTGTTCCAGCTTCAAGTGGAACACAACATACAGAGACGTGTCTTCACATCCATTGAAACATCCTGTTTCCATTTGTCTGTGAAGCTTCCTATGTTTTCCGGGGCACTGCACGCTTCAAAGTAGCATTTATCTCCTCTACCACCAAATCAAGATCCATAAATTTAACGCATGCTAACACAAAAATAAAAATTGGACTGAATGATCTTAGAGGTCTTTTCCATCCTTACTGATTCTACAAGTTTCCCAGGTATCATAATGAAAAAAAAAAATCACACCTTGTCCTGTGCATGACAGGCATAAAAGCCACTTCAACTCACAAGTGGTTTTGGAAGTTGTACTTGTATTTCATTTGGCTGAACGTTTACAGCCTTTCCAGATACTTTCTGTAGCTGATATCGTACTCATACAAAGAGACACTGTCAACTACAAAGAGTTTCAGCCTGTCAATAACTGCATAGTAACTCAATGATATTCCAGCAAGTACAACTGTTTCATCGCTCATAACAAAGCTTCTAAAGCCATGGCTACTCACTTGAAAAGGAACAGAAATTATACCCTTAGTGGAGTCCGTTACTTTCAAATTAACATGTGACACTCCAACGTGGCACATCTCGCATAACGTGTTCTTGATGACTAGTTATGCCACCTATACTAATTGCTTGATCACATGCCTTTAATACAAGGGAGAATAACAGGACAGTACCCTAAGCCTTCTCTTCTCCAGACTGAAAAACCCACACTCTCTCAAGCCCATTCTCATATGGAAGCCGCTCCAGCCCTCAGATCATGTCCGCTGTCTCCTCTGGGCCCATTCCAACAGTTCCATGTCCTTCTTATGCTGGAAACTCCAGAACTGAACGTAGAGCTCCAGGTGGAGTCTCACCAGAGTGGAGCAAATAGGTAGAATCCCCTCCCTCACCTTTCTGGTCCCTCTGTTTTGGAGGTAGCCCAGGACACAGTTGGTTTCTGGGCTGCGAGCACATGTCGCCAGCTCATGGTAAGATTCTCATCCCCCAGCATCCCAAGCCCTTCTCCTCATGGCTGCTCCTATTCATATCACCCTCCACCCTGTATTGATACACTGGACCCACGTGTGAGACCTCGCACTTGCCTTGTTGAGTCTCAAGAGTCACACAGTCCCTGACTGCACTGCAACAGGCAGGAAGTCCTCACAGATATGTACCAAGGATTTAAACTCCAAGCTTAATGGGGAAGCACGTACCAAACCTGACCCTCCTCATCCTCCTTCCCTCCTCCTTGTTTCCCTAACGCTTACTTCTTCCCCCACTGCCTTTCCCATATGGCCTACACCAGCGTCATCTTCTTCTGACTCCTGCTTCCACCTGCCTCTCACAACATCTCCTTCGCAGGGTGCCTGAGCCCCCGGCTGCCCTGGCTCTTGGCTGAGGAGCAGGGCCTGACAGGGAAGGGCTGGCAGGCAGCGAGAGGGGATGCAGCCCCGGGTGCCGGGACCCTAGCTCAGGGCAGCCGGCAAGGCCCGGTCCAGCTCACCTCATCCTCCTTGTGGTTGCGGATCCCGCGCACCAGGTCTTGCAGGTTCTTGTCAAACATACGGTCGATGCTGCCCTTCACCATCTTCAGCGCCATGGCGGCGGGGTCGGGCCGCGGGGCCTGCGCTCGAGGCTAAGGGGCCGGGGGCCGCTACCGCGAGAAGCGGGGGGGAGAGAAGAGCGGGCCCGGGTCGGTCACATCCCGGGCTGGGGAGGCGGACAGGCGACAGGGCAGGGGCGGCCGCAGCGGCCGCTCGCCCCGACTCCGGGATTCCTTCGGCTTCCCAGCGCCTGAGAAAATGGCGGCCGGTCAGCTGAGGCGCGGCCACGCCCCCGCGACGCGGCCTTGTGTGTTTTCAACGTTCCGCCGTCTCCACGGCAACGTCAGGCGGCCGGCGCGGCCCCCGGCAACAGAGCCGCGATTGGCCAGGATCGGCCGGAGGCGTGGCCGGCGAGAGCGCCTCGCCCCTCCCGTCCCGCCCGCGCAGGGTCCGGGGTCTTGTCACGGGCACGGGCCGGGGTGCGGGGGGCGACCAGGAGCACGGGGACTCCCTTCTACCCCCACATACGGCTACGCCCTCTCTGTGACCACGCCCACCCACCACTTGGCCCCGCCCCGCCGGTGCCCCGCAGCCAATGCACGTCGCTGCTGCCTCTAGCCACGCCCACCGCCGCCCAGCGCCCGCCGCGTCACGGCTGCCACATTGGCGCCACGCCCACTAAATGACCACGCCCACTGTCCTCTTAGCCACGCCGACTTAGTGCTAGGCCACACCCATGAGGCTACGTTCCTGACCACGCCCCCTCCCTTGGCTCCTGCCCGCTCCTCCCGCCCGACCCCGCGAGGTGGCACCCGCGGCACGGGAGAACCGGGGAGGGGACACGAAAAGTGGAGGACCACAGGACCCGCCTGGAGGAACACGGGAGGGGCAAGGAGTTACCTGCTTCTTGGGTGAGGGAGCTGGGTGCTCCGGATTTGGGTGAAGGATGCTCCGGGTCCGGTTGAGTCATAGAATCACCAGGTTGGAAGAGACCCACCCAATCGAGTCCAACCATTCCCATCAATCACTAAACCATGTCCCTCAGCACCTTGCCCACCCATCACTTAAAACCCCTCCATGGAAGCTGACTCAACCACTTCCCTGGGTAGCCTCTGCCACTGCCCAATGACCCTTTCTGTGAAAAATTTCTTCCTAATGTTCAGCCTGACCCTCCCCTGGTGGAGCTTGAGGCCATTCCCTCTTGTCCTGTCCCCTGTCCCTTGGGACAAGAGCCCAGCTCCCTCCTCTCCACAACCTCCTTTCAGGTAGCTGGACAGAGCAATGAGGTTGAGGGAAGCTGTGACTGGGTGTGGGTGGTGGGTGTTTCATGTTCAGGTGATGGATGCTCGCATTTGGATGATGGGTAAGCTGTGATTGGTTGTGTTTGGTTCAGGTGATGAATGCTCATGTTCAGGAGATGGATGCTCACGTTTGGGTGATGAATGCTTCTTTATCACCCTGGTCCCTGATGTTAATGACATTTCTGCATCCTGAGAGGAAGCTGTTGCCTCATTTTGTCATCGTGGCAACTGCTGCCAGAGCATCACCAAAGGGATTTGGCCCAGGGAGCTGCTGGGACAGATGGAAAGGACAGATGCTGCTCCATCATGTGGAAGGGAACTCCCCGGTGCAACGCCCGATTGACCCTTGGAAATTAAATCAGGGGTTCGGAAAACTGCATGTGGGCCGTTTTGCAAGGAGGAGAAGAGGAGTTCCACGAGGCCGGGTTTGCATTCCTGTTGTGAAACGTCCTGCTTTATTTCATGGGGCAGTCAAGAGGCTAACCGGGGATGGAGATGTGCGATTCCAGCTGGGGTTAAGCAGCTTAACCGTTCTGTGAAACAACGAGCTGTGTGATGGGAGCAGTTTGCAGGGCCTGAGTTGTGTCGGTCCTACCACGAAACAGTGAACAGCGCTTGGCTGAGTTCCAGGCTTCAGGGGGAGAGAAAGAAAAAAGCAGGGACCATGAAGGGCAGCAGTGACCCCCATCCCAGGGGAACCCGAATTAAGAAGAAACAAAAAGTTATGAGCACCCAGAATGAGGGGAGGCTTTTGCAGGGCAGGGCAAAAGAGCAGGGAACTACCCCCATGCCCTGTGGCTGTGGACCACCAGCATCCTGCCCAGTGGCTACCAGGGCAAATGGGACAAACACACAAGGCTCCAGTTGGAGTATTTAATCTGAATCATAGAATGATGGAATAGTTTAGATCAGAATGGATCTCATAATCCATCCAGCTCCACCCCTGCCATGGGCAGGGACACCTCCCACTGGATCAGGGGCTCCAAGCCCCATCCAACCTGCCCTTCAACCCCTCCAGGGATGGGGCAGCCACCACTGCTCTGGGCAACCTGGGCCAGGGCCTCCCCACCCTCACAGCAAAACATTTCTCCCCAAGACCTCATCTCAATCTCCCCTCTTGCAGCTGAAAACCTCTTCCCCTCATCCTATCCCTGCATTCCCTGATCAAGAGCCCCTCCCCAGCTTTCCTGGAGCCCCTTTCAGGACTGGAAGCTGCTCTAAGGTCTCCCTGGAGCCTTCTTTTCTCCAGGCTGAACAACCCCAACTCTCTCAGCCTGTCCTCATACAGGAGGTTCTCCAACCTTCAGATTATCTCTATGGCTTCCTCTCAACTCACTCCAACAGCTCCATGTCCTTCCTGCATTCAGGACTCCACAACTAATCACAGGGCTCCAGGTGGATCTCACAGATTGGAGCAGAGGGGTAGAATCCCCTCTCTCCCTGCTGGCCTTGCTGCTCTGTATGCAGCCCAGGACGCGATTGCCTTTCTGGGCTGCAAGAGCACACACTGCTGGCTCCTCATCCACCAGCACCCCCAGTCCTTCTCTTTAGGACTTATCAGCAGCCCAGGGGCCTGCTTGGGCCACACAAAGACTCTGATAACAAACTGACTAAAGACCAACCTAGCAAACTCAAAGAGAATTCTTTAAACGGAGCCTGCTGTGCCTCAGAGAACTCCTGCCATGTCTATTTATTTAAATTTAATGGAATTTTTGTGGTAAGCTAATTAAATATGAATTGATTATTTAAGAGGCAGTCAGGGCAGTTTAAGCACTGCTGACTTGACGATTGTAGCGTCTTCTTTAGAAAGTGTTCTTAGTGATGTAGTTTTATGCACATATGGACATTTAAGGGGTGGAGGGAAGAGAAAAGTGGCTGAGTTGGAGGTGTTTCTGCATGAGGGAGCAAACTACCATGGAGACAGGAGCCAGTGCATGTCTCTTCAATCAAGTCACAAGGGATAGGATCAGAAAAAAAATGGCCTCAATTTGCACCAGGGAAGGTTTAGATTGGGTATTAAGAAAAAATTCTTCACTAATAAGAGTGGTGAAGCCCTGGTAGAGACTGCCTAGGGCAGTAGTGGAGTCTTCATCCCTGGAGGGTTTCAAAAATTGTGTGGCTGTGGCACTTTGGGACATGGTTTAGTAGACATTAGGAGGAAGTTTTTCATGGAAAGGGTTATTGGGCATTGGAATAGGCTGCCCAGGGAGGTGGTTGATTCACCTTCCCTGGAGGTGTTTAAGGGATGGGTAGATGAGGACCTGAGGGACATGGGTTAGTGTTTGATAGGAATGGTTGGACTTGATGATTTGATGGGTCTCTTCCAACCTGGTGATTCTATGATTCTTTGATTCTGTGAATGAGGGTCCTGGGCTGATGGCTGGACTGGATGAGTTTAGAGTTCTTTTCCTGGGCCCCATCAAGCCCTGATGTGCTGGGCATTGTAGCCTGGTGACATGCCAGTGTCCCATGGGCTAAAAAACACTTAAAAATCACCTGCTGGGAAGGAAGCAGCTGCTTTTAATGGCAACAGAGGTGCAAGAGGCTGCAGAGCTCCAAACCAACATGAGGTGCTTCACCTGCATGAGTGCACCAACACTGCCCAGCTGGAAAAATCCCTTCTCCTGAGCAAAGACTACATCAGGGAGCTGAGATGGTTCACGGTATTGCTAGGGGAGAAGATGACTACCCCAGTCCTGCCCTGACCTTCAGTGTGGACCTTGCCTTTCGGATGTCCCCACACCCCAGGGCACCTGCATATCCCCAAATAAGGGAAATTAGCACCCAAAAGGCTCCGAAAGGGGAAGGTCTGGCCTGATTTTATCACTGAGTTCCTGGCCTTGGGTGTCTATAGACATGAAAAAGGCTGTCCCTCTGCTTCTGGCCACTCTTATCACCTATAGAGATGCAAAATGGTGCCATTCTGCTCCCAGTATAGACATGCAGGATGATGGGCCAGTCAGCCTCGGGGACAAGGACAGTCCCTCATCCAGGACCATTCCCAAAGCTGTGGCCAGACAGCCCCAGCTAGGTGCACAGCACCAGCACCAGGACGTTCTGGGGTGCATGGAGCCCCACCACCATGTTACGTGGTGTCCTGAATCTTGCTGTCAGTTTTGAGCCCCTCACTCCAAGAAGGACATTGAGGGGCTGAAGTGTGTCCAGAGAAGGGAACGGAGACAGGGAAAGAGCTGGAGAACAGGGGTTGTGGGAGTGGCTGAGGGACCTGGGGCTGCCTGGCCTTGAGGAGGCTGAGGGGAGACCTCATCGCTCTCTGCAGCTCCTGGAAAGGGGATTGGAGTGAGGTGGGTGTTGGGCTCTACTCCCAAGTGACAAGTGACAGGATGAGAGGGAATGGTGTCAAGTTGCCCCAGGTTCAAGACTTGCAGGGCTCCCCCACATCACTGGGTGCCAGACGTGGGGTGTCACACGGGGTGGGGGGTTCAGGGTCCCCCTCTTCAGTGTCACATGGAGGGTATCCAGCCTTGCAAAGCCCCCCAGCACCGACTGCCAGCTCTGCACTGTCACATGGAGGGGATGCCAGTCCTGCAGTGTCACATTGGGTGGAGGATCAGGGTTCCCCCTCTCCCATGTCACACAGGGGGCTCAGCCTTGCAAAGCCCCCCCATTACTGGGTGCCAGACGTGGGGTGTCACACGGGGTGGGGGGTTCAGGGTCCCCCTCTCCAGTGTCACACGGTGGGGTTCAGCCTTACAGAGCCCCTTCAGCACTGAGTGCCAGCCCCGCAGTGTCACACTGGGGGTTGATCAGGGTTCCCCCTCTCCCATGTCACACGGGGGGCTCAGCCTTGCAAAGCCCTCCTCATCACTGGGTGCCAGACGTGGGGTGTCGCACTGTGGGGTTCAGCCTTACAGAGCCCCTTCTGCACTGAGTGCCAGCCCTGCGGTGTCACACGGGGGGTTGGTGGGCGTTCAAAGTCGCCCTCTCCCGTGCCACACGGAGGGTCTCCATCCTTGCCGAGCCCCCCCAGCGCTGAGTGCCAGCTCTGGTGTCACAGGGAGGGTGTTTCTCCACGCGCCTCCATACAGCGCTGCCCCCCCCCCTTTCTCCCTGAGGCAGCCGGTTGGCGGGAGAGTGTGTGTAGGGGGGGGGTCATCGGAGCGCGCGCGCGGGGAGGGCAGCTGAGGACA